>JAYMFT010312515.1:0-10102 GCA_038088735.1 Panulirus argus | reverse complement strand
GGCTCCCACATACAGAAGTTTGAAAGTAAGTAAAAGTAAGTAAGCAAGCAAGCAAGCAAGCAAGCAAGTGTGTGTGTGTGTGTGTGTGTGTGTCTGTGTGTGTGTGTGTGTCCTGCCTCACCTCACTCGACAAACACCTTCATATTCTCTCTCACTCACTCACTCACACCCTCTCTCTCCATATCAATTCAACCACAAAACGGATCGGAAAATCTCCCTTGCAACAGCAAAAAAACATTATCTCCCTAAGTTAATACAGCCCCCTCCCCCCCCATAATTTCGGGCTAATTACACTTAATTTTCATAAGTAATACCTCTTAATTCTCCTCCCCAATTAATCACGGGCGACGCAAATTGCCCATAAACTCATAATTACTCAGAAAACTATTTGCCAAATTGGCGGCCCCGGTCAATCAATAAGTCACTCACACTTCCATCATTGAAGCGTTCCCCTAATCTCCCTTAGCTTCTGAATCACCCTACTCTCCCTTTTAAGGTAGTACGTAGCCACCGACCAGGGAGGGAGGTATATATATATGTATTACCGCTACCACCCGCCTGCGCATATCGGGGTGGGTCAGCGACGGCTGCGCAGTGATCCTCAGGCACTTCGGTGGCTGTCAGATTCTCCGCCTAGACCCACACGCGGGCTGCTGGCAATTCACACCACACAAACACACAATCCCTCTCCATCTCACGACTCGACACTTGACAACACTATTACTCACACACGACTCGTTACTCTTACTCCTAGACGTCTCCTGTGGTGAGCGCTACGCGCTGCCCCTCCATCCCTCCCCCCACCCATGAGCAGGGAAGGTCCTGTCTCAATATACCCTCATAGAAATCCAAAGGCATCATCATCTTCCCCGTTAAGCTCCTCTCTCTACACCTCTCGCTTCTCCTCTCCTCTCTGTTACACCCTATTCCCGCACTCCCTCCCTTCCCTCACCCTATCCCTTCACACTTCCCTACTCTTCCTGGTTTCCCTCCTTCCCTACCTCCCTCCCAAGAGAGAGAGAGAGAGAGAGAGAGAGAGAGAGAGAGAGAGAGAGCCAACCCCAACACATCTCCAAACTGGTCAAGGCCGAGCCCTACCGTCTCGACCAATAAACCCCAATAGACCGCGCGGGATGAGCGAGGTGGTTAACCGAGTGCAAATGATGTAATTGCCTGGTTGCCCAAAGCGTGTGTGATTGGCTTCCCTTCCCCCCCCCACCCCCGGCGGCAATATACTCCCGCGATTGGTCCAAACAAACCGTCGCGAGCAAGTGGTCTGCGATGATGATTGTGATGTAATTACCATTGATTATTTTTCGTAGGTTCTCTTTTTTCGAGAGAGGAATCAGCGAGCGGTGGTGGTGGTGTTTTTTTATGACCTATAATTCTACGTTTATCTGGTTCTCTCTCTCTCTCTCTCTCTCTCTCTCTCTCTTTCTCTCTCTCTCTCTATCTATCTATCTTTCTTCTGCCTCATTCAGTTGTGGGCTAGGCTAACGTTTCAGTTCGTAAACACACAAACCGATTTGTTCTTCGTAACGCTGTCTATCTTTCCTGCGGTGAGCGCTACGAGCCAGCCCTACCCTTTGGAAAAAATTCGACAAGTAATTTCTCGTCTGAAAAAAAAAAATAAAACGTCAACAGTAGCCAGTAGATCTCGTTTTCTGTGAGGCGTGAGCGATTTTAATGTTGATTTTTAATGGTACACTAAAATTTATCCTGGACATTTAAATATTTATGGTGCATTAAAATCTATCTTGAACATCTAAATATTTTTGTGTCTTGTTAATCCTATCATTATAACGTTATTTGAGGTAAAGTCTTCACATCTCCTGATCACATTTTCCTGTCTTTCGTTATAGTATTTACGAAGTTCGTTATATTCGTTTGACCTACGTACGTACGTCGTTAGTACGATACGCAGTGTAAAAGACGTGCGGGCTGTAAAAAAAAAAAAAAAAATTAAGCGAGCGATTGTTTATTTGTAATTTGTTAAAAACGTTTGGAATAAAAGTCTTAATGTTCTTGCTTTTGCTAAAGCAGCTGAAAAAAAAGTAGTCACTTGGTTCATGTGGGGAAACAGGTCCTTTGTTACGCCAGTGGTGGAGCTGCGGCGATGGAGTGGATAATGTCGACGCTGTGGTGGAGAGGAGTGGAGGGAGGTGGGTGTGTGTGGTGGTGGTGATGGTGACGTGGAAGGTATAGTGGTGGAGTTGTGGGAGGAAAGAGACTGGTGGTGGAAGTTGAGGAGGAGGAGGAGGGAGGGCAGATGAGGGAGCATTGCAGATGGATTGGAAGTGGAAGGCGAGTGGAAGACGAATAGGGGTCGAAAGGGAGTGGCGGAGGAGCCGTGGTGTTTATATATTATACGTGTACGAGCAATGACGACAGCTCCTGCGGTCTTGACTTACCGGTTCTACCGTCCAACACGCTCATGAATTCTCAGAACTGTTTCCGTAATTTAATACTTGAAAACGGGTAAACATAGTTAAAGATACAGTGAATCAAGAGGCAGCGTCTAAAAACGCCTGTGATTGGACGAGACCTTGAAAAGAGTTGACCAATGGTAAACAAGTCGCGCGACAGAAGCCAAAATACTTTTATCCGAGATTCGTCCTTTGTATTCAGTTTTCCCGACCAAACTGCCTTGTGGCACAGTTTCAAATGCTTTCTAGAATTCTAGATGCGTGCTGTCAGCTCGCTTTTCTTCCTGGTTCAGAACAGAGCTCCCTCTCTCGTAGAATTCAATGACCTTTCTCCACGAATCCATGTTGTCTACTGCCTAAGAATTCTAAACGGCCTGCCAAGCGTATCTGTGCATTCTTTTCTTGCTGGTAAATATGAAGAAACTTCAACAGGATCATGAGCCTTTTTATGGAATAAGATTCTCTTTACAACTCTACGTCGTTTCTTGATACTGTTCTGTCGTTACATCTTCCCTATTCCGTCTCACGTGCACTGAGATTAGAGCGTCTATGACTGTGAAGACACTTTTGAACCTGTTCTTCGGTTCATTTCAGCTCTCCGTTCCGTTTCAGTCGTCCGTTTCGTTTCGCCTAGTTTCGCGAGCGTTTCTACTGGTCGAAAGCGAGACAGAAGTGAACGAATCACTAACTGCACAACGCGAGACGACTCGAGATAGCGCCATGATGAATAACAATCATCGTGATGTTATGAATCGTCTCTGATCACCATGTTCAGCGTTATGTACACTTCGATATTTACGTCGTCTTGCGACGTTCCCAACGCCAGTGAAATATTCCAGGTAATATAACCGAGTAAAGAAGAAAGAATTTTTGACTTCACTTTGTAACACAAGCGCTGAATCCGTCGCACGTTATCTGCTTTTAAAAAAAACTCTTAAATCATAAAGGAACGATCCTTGAGGTCCGACGATACGATCCCCTGCGGCGTGATGCCATCGCCTCCGATCGATCGACGTTCCTTTAAGGTAGGAGATTAAGAGGGGGTCGAAAACCCTCCCCCCCCCCCAAAAAAAAAAAGTACCGTTTATGCTCAAGGGAATTAAAGTAATCAAGAAACAGCACCATAAATTGTACATAAATTCATGAATTCTCTCTCTCTCTCTCTCTCTCTTTTACGATATGGGCAAATCAAAATTGACTCACCCTCGAGAGAAGAATATTTTTTCGATAATACTGACACGTGGTTATGGCAAATACATATTATTACTTTTGTTCCATTTTGTGTGTGTGTGTTTTCACGTGAACATAATAGAACCCCCCTAACAATGGAAAACACAATTTTCAAAGTAATCAATCTAATGTGCACACGCTCCAAAATTCCCAATTCGCTTTTACTGTGAAAAAAAAAAAAAGCTAGACTCGTAACCATCGCGGATGAAAACAGAACTCGTTATGAAAAATGGACGAATGAAAAAAAAAAAAAGATAATCAAAGCTCTTCAGGCATATGTTGTCCTGACTCGTGAAGGCAGAAAGATTATAGGAAGTGGGAGAAACGAAAGGAGGAGGTATAACGGCCAATCCTCGTGTAGCCGATTTCTCAAGAGAAACTATGGGAAGCAGCAGCCAAAGAGCGTGCCACGGATCTAAACCTCACGTTGGCAGGGATGAAAACACAGTTCAAGACAGTTTAGTGGCAGGAGTAATACCTGCAAAATAGAGAGATGACAATAGCATCACGGCAAACCGAAAGGCACGGTTGACGAGAGATGACATCTGGAAAGTTAATGAGATGCAAGACTCTCAACTTCATCCTTGCTCATAGAAAGGTGGACAATAGCCACCCCAGATGGACCAGCAAAGTGTGTCATATTGAGATCAATTAAACCCCTGGTGATACGAAATCTCTGCTCACCAGAAAAAATAATTATGGAACGTTTGCATAAACCCAAGGCTTTTGGCAAACAGACATTGTGATGATAATCACATGGGATTTCAAGTAATTAGCGAATGAATGTTAATATAATTACCCCAGGTGTCATTCACATGCTGATTACTTGACTAGTTAGCCTAGAATTACGTTCTTCGATTACAGATTAGCGTTCAGCACACATAATAGCACATATGGTGAGATTTTAAAGAAAATCAAATTTTTCGGGGTGGCCCCTGCCGTATTCCCTCCCCAACTGCGGGGTCCCTGGACAGGCACGCCCCATGGTTAGCCCCTGCAGCGGGATCCTCGCTGCGGGATAGCCACCTGCCCAAACACACTAAAATGGCCTGGCATTAGCCAGAAGCATAATTCCCGATATTGGCGGCCACTAACGCATTTCCTCCTCTGCAGCAGGGCCCCTAGTCAGGCATGTGAATGACACCCGGGGTAATCATATTAGTATTCATATGCTGATTACTTGACTAATTAGCCTAGAATTACGTTTTTTTTTATTACAGATTAGCATACGGCACACTAAAACAGCACCTATGGTGAGATTTTAAAGGAAACTGAAGTTTTCAAAAACATTTTTGAAAATTACGATTTCCTTTTAAAATCTCACCATAGGTGCTATCAAGTGTGCTGACTGCTAATCTGTAATTAAAAACGTAATTCTAGGCTAATTAGTTAAGTAATTAGCATATGCTTTAAAATTTACCAATGAGAAAAGAGCGAGAGTTAAAAAGATATACGAAGACAAATTGAGATTGAGTACCATTGAATCTAACCAGATTACTGTTTTCCTATTCCAAAAAGCTCCCTTCCAGCCAAGATAACCTTCGCTATACGTTCAGCACAGCTGGAGGCATCCTTGCTAGCGGAACGGTTCCCGTCTCAAGGAAAATCATTCGAAAAGTTGCCCATGGACAACTGCTGGGCTCTCTCTAAGAGGGAGGACAGGATATGACGTACCCATTTGGAAGCGATAGGGACATGATTGTGTTCAAAAGATCCTACTGGAATTTATTCAGTGTATGTATTGTTGAAGAGTTCAGAGATAAAAAAAAAAAAATGGTTGTATGTGATGGAAAAGTGGTCATAAAGACTGAAAACTCGTATTGTGTGTTTATTCACTGATTCCATATCACTGAGGGAAAATAAAAGCTCTCGGCTCCACCAGGATCATCCCAAGTAGAACTCAACCAATCCTCGCGATGTATATCGAAATCCTCTTTACAGAGGATTCCACTGTGTGAATGTGAAGAAAGAAGTGCTTCAAGTGGGGGGGGGGGGGGGGGGGGGGGGGGGGGGGGAGGAGGAGGAGGAGGAGGAGGAGGAAAGATACAAAACAGCCAAAGGCACAGGAGACAGAGAAATGTTGAGCCAGACGGCTACAATTTACGAACTGAAACAGCAGCAGATCAGTGGGCTTTATCGATGCTCTTTGTTGATGGCGGAAGTGTTCAGAAACTCAGAGATTAGCATAATAATAATAATAATAATAATAAAAAAAAAATACCATGACTTGAAGCGAAATACCTGTAAAACTTTACGTGTAACCGAGGAGGAGCAAAGTATGGGCGTACCCTAAGGCTTCACTCAAACACAGACGCTACACTATCACACTCCTATGCTAAGGTTATGGCAAGCACCGCTTCACAGTGGGGAAATATGCCTCAAACCGTGCGTTAAGATATCCCGGCGTCCCGTTTTAACATTCGGCCCGACAAAAATAATGTGTGTTCACATTCTTTCTTTTTTTCCACCGCCTCGCCCGACTGTACAGTCAAGTCACAGGGGCATCTTGTTCGACTTCTAAAAATGACAATTTTGATATCAATTCTCGACTCTCGTCTTCGCGGAGTCTGGCTCACCCCCTAGCTACAGCCTTTCATACCCTCTGGCGAAATCAATGGCCACCAAATTGCCAATCAGACTCCTAGTGATCTAACACGTTCGTCAGCCCCGGGGGCGCTGACAACGTCAGCAGCCATTCAGCGAGGCCGTTGGTGACAAAACTTAACGCCTGCCAATCAGAACACTTGATTAGGTCTTACATCTACCTATCAGGATAGTGATTATTTCTACCCCCCCCAAGCCCTACACACACACACACATACACGTCATATGGTCAGATCTTTGGTAACATGATGGGCAAGTTAATGATGCCTTTCTTGACATTACACAACGATAAATTTGAGGATAAATCGGGCTTATCAGTGACACACTGGTTGATGCCATAGCCTGCAGTCACATCCCTAATAATGATAATATTAATAAAAATGATAATAACAATGATAATAATAACAATAATAATAATAATAGTTATAATAATATCAATAATATCAATTACTATCATTTTAGTACTGATATCAATAAAATTATTACTGCTTTTACCAACACTACTAAAAGTATTAATGATACTACTTATACTATTACAACTGAAGACTGTCAAGGCTTTATATAATTTTAGTATATCTGCATTAAATCATCAATTACCTTCTTCATTCCTGAGGACGCCTACCTACACGCCTCTCGAAACACTGTGTATGGAGTGTGAACGGAAGGGACATTTATATATCAGAAGCTTCGGCAGGTCGCTGTGGGCAGCAGCAGACTGGCGTCTGGCGCCCTGAATCCACACCACACAAATGCGACGACCAACCCAGTCCTCACTCACTCACTCGCTCGCTCATTTTCACGTCCCTCCCCAACCTCAACCGCTGCTGAGACTCGTAGGTCATTTTGGATCCCCATGGTGTGCCGATGGTTAGCGTTCCCGACCGTGACGGAACATTCACGAGCCGCTCGCCCGCCAGCCCGTCCGCCCAGGGTCGAGCATGGCATAGGTTCGAATCCTTTGGTTGCTACGGCAGTCGGTCGGTCCACAGTCAATCCAGCTGTTTATCCACCCTCTTCCCCCACACCCCTAGGGGTTGGTGGATAAAATGGGTACCTGGCTAAGGCTAGGGTATATAGACATACAGAATTAATGGGATGGCCTTGATTAGGGCCTCATCTGCCCATGCCGTCTCGGCTAACATTAAATATATATATATATATTCATCACCAAGAGTCGATCCATTAAGTTCTTAGCATTCCTGGAGGCCTCTCGTTAGCCTGGAATTGCTGGAGGCCTCTCGTTAACTTACAAAAACACAGGAAAAGAAACACGCATCAAAGGACTGCAAGTCGTCCACGCTAGCTAATCAACCTGAATATTTAACGACGCGGTAATTGAGTTTGTCCATGTTTTTTTATGTCTCTTTTTTCTTCTTTACAATTTCCGTTAAAATATTCGTCTTCTCGTTTGGAGTTTATGATACTAATACTTTATCAACTCCTTCCCCGTAAATCCGCAACATTAAACCCACACAGACAGACGGGACTCCCTGGTGTCAGCAAGGGCCAGCCCAGGGTCCGACCCGTATGGGTTCGAGTCCTGCGCGTGGCAGTCGGCCCACACCCAACCAGGGTGTTCATCCTTCCTCAGGGTTGGTTAGACAAATTAGACAAATGGTCACCTGGCCAAGGTGTGTGTGTGTGTGTGTGTGTGTGTGTGTGTACATAGGAGTAAAGACATGGTTCATATAAATAAGGTTATGAGACGAGCCAACACGAGTGTAAGACTGTCTCCTCTTAACACACAAACACTAATCACACCAGTGGAATGCTGCAGGGTTCTGTTCTGGGACCATTATTCTTTCTGATCTATGTAAAAAGACTTGCCAGAGAGTATGGACTCCTACCTAAATAAGTCTGTAGGTGACGCAAAGGTCATCAGGCTAAGCAAGTGAAAAGCATGGAGGACTGCATCAAGTTACAAGGGGACTTGAACAAATTCCAAAGTTGGCCTGACAAATAGCTGAGAAAATTCAACCCTCGCAAATATAAAAGAAAATGGATCACAGCGAAAGGCCTCAGTATTATCATCTATAAGTGACTGAGGTACAGGAATCACGTCCCTATCCTGTCGCCAGAGTCCCACCTAAGGAGAGAATAGTCAAGGAGACCACCAACTGTCCGCCAGCAACTGTTAAAATCACCTTCAAGTTCATGGTCAGGGAAATGTTCAATTAGCTCTTCACATCCTGAATGATGCCAATGCTGAAGGAAGAGGTTAGGCTCTAGGAGGGAACCCTGATGAACTCCACTGTTGAAGGGAATGAGGGAGAAACAACTCCATCGACGACTCCCGTGACGGAGAGACTTGAATGAAGCAACAACAGCAAGAAGAGGAAAGGGAATGAGGCTCAGAAAGCAAAGACGTGACTCACTTTCGAAATGTTGAGGAACAAGACAAACAATTCACCAAAATCCCTGGTGATCTGAAAAAAAAGGGGAAATCAGATTCTAAATTTCTTTTCCTTCTTGTGAGGATTATCTAAAGTGGGCGAGGCCGTATGCACAGGCATCAAGATATCCCTGAAAGCTGTCCTGTGGTGTCTTGCGGCTTTGATGTGGAGGTCAAGATGCAAAAACTGTGCGACCAAATCAAGTGGCGCTGCTGCCGGCTCAGACTAGAGAGAGGAGCGCTACAGGTGCGAGCCAACTGGAGCGATGGCTTTAGTCAGGCTGGAGATGTTGACTGCCCCATTCGAGCCACTTCAAGAAAAGTACTCTGCTGTGTATGGTGGAGGCGGCAGTTACGGTGCTGGTCTTGATGGGCTACGACCGATGCTAAATATTCTGCTGGGTGTAGTGGCAGTGAAGAGGGGAAGGGAGAAGTGCAGTCAAGAAGAGGTGGGATTTGGGATGTGTGTGGTTACAAGTGGTGATGGCGAGGAACAGCCAAGATGCCGGGAAGACCCAAAGGAGGAGGAGGAGGAGGAGGAGGAGGAGGAGGAGGAGGAGGAGAGGCTGCAGATGACGATGTATGATCAAGGAGGCTTGCCCAAACTGGAAGCCCACATTTCCATCCAGTCCCGCTGCAAAGACCCACAATCCAATTATGTGTCATGCAAGCACTCCAGTCAGCAAGCCATACTGCAAAGCACTCCAACCAGACTGAAGTCAGCCACACAACATACCCTCCGACCAGCCACCACTGACGCACGACCCTCAGCCACCACAGTTGCCTGGCCACCCACACCTTTAGCTTGGGTTTCTGGTTACAATGAGATTAAAAAAATATGAATACATTTATACACACAAGAGCTGAACTGCTAAACTCTAACCCAACTATTCAGTTTCGCGTAAAAAAGGTGATTAAGAAAAAAACAAATATCGTTCCCCTAAAAATACAATTGTTTGACATTTTGTTGAACTACATATCTATTCAGGCTGTACAACAGTACAACTTTTCTTTTTATTTTGCAGGCTCCAGTCACAGACAAAAAGTCCACATCAAGGCCGGGCCCTACTTGAAATATAGAGAGAATTAAGAAACGGAAAAAGAAAAGAAGGGAAAGTATTTAAGAATTTTTGAAAAAGTGAAAGACCTGTCTTTTGAAATATGCCAGGTCATAGGTATTCAGAAAGATATGGGAAGGTAGAGAGTTCCAAAGCTTTGACGTGTAGGGAAAGAAGCAGTTATCAAAGCGGCACACCCTTGAGTTGCCGATGGCCACACGATAATCGTGTGATGCAGCAACGTAGGGCAAGGGGATCAAGTTTGGAAGTTAGACTGGGACAGTTTATAAGTCGGACCGCTTTCGACTCAACTCAGTCAAGTAAGGAAACAGAGCTAGAACCACCCCAAATGTGAGAGCAGTACTCCATACAAGGACGAATCAATCCCTTGT
>JAYMFT010312504.1:0-10102 GCA_038088735.1 Panulirus argus | reverse complement strand
ACAATTTCTACACTTCCTACACCTCCCACACCTTCTATACCTACACCTCAACACTTTCCAAAATCTTCTTCCCATTCCATCTCATTGGTGCTGGAGCTGAAGTGGCTACCTCTTTGAGAACACTTTTGCCCTTGTCATGCAGCCATCTAGTATCTCGACATCATCCTCTAATACACTTTCCTCTGAATCCTTGAGATTGATAATTTGCTTTATACTGACTATACCTTTTGATGAATTTATGGCAAAGTCTTAGATTATTCTGTGATTAAAATTTTATTTACGGGAAGAGAGTCGTACACTCGTGTTGCCTCGTCTCTTAGCCTTGTATATATGTACCATGTCTTTACTATCATATATGTGTACACACACACAATCACACACACACACACACACACACACACACACCATTAGCCTAAGCCAGTAACCCAATCATCGACCAGCCCGGAGGGGATGATGAGCGGCTGGGATTGACTGTGGGCAGACTGCCGCACCCGGGATTCGATCCCATGCCGGCTCGACCCCGGGTGAGCCAGGTGCTGAATCACGAACAGTGACGATAACCACTGCTCCACGGAGGCCCGTGTGTGCATAATGATAATAATGATGATAGAAATGATAATGATGATAATGATGATAATAACAATGAGCTGTTTATTGCATTTACCCAGCTCTTCGGCTGAAAATAAACAGTTGAGATAATACTGAACTGGGAGCTCATGACAGCAACTTATTACCGAATCATAATCGAGTTTAAAGTCAAGGTTGGGCTGGATACTTCCACGTGGGCCTTGGACCAGCACGGGAGCGGCGTGCATCAAAATACGTAGTCAAAGCTGCAGATATACGGGAAGTCTTACGAAGTAAATGTCATGGTTTATACATTATGCATTTAGTGAATATTGGTTGGAGATTAGGTGTGTGTGTGTGTGTGTGTGTGTGTGCGTGCCTGTCTGTGTCTGTCTGTCTGTTTGTCTGTCTGTTTTTTCCATCGAAGATGGCCTTTGATTGAGTCATGATTTGCTAGTGTCATGTCTGTCACCATAGAAGAAGTAAACCTTCATAGACTTTAACAGTCTGTTGATAGTCATGGTATCAATGGTTCTCAGTCATTCCGCTGATGTAGATTCATCCTGTCTATCCTTAACAAAGTTTTGCCCACCTCAAAAAAGTGCCGGTTGGCTCATTATGAATGATCTCTCTCCTCTGAATCTATCAAGCCCCTCTATTGTATAGTTCCTTTTTAAACTGAAATTTGTTTACTCGTACTGACTTTTTTCTTAACCATTTCTTGTAACTCGCAAACAGTACTTACTGGAAGCCTAGTTTTTTTTTGTTTAGGGTTCCCTTTCCTTTAACCTTTCTTAAAGATAAGTACTACACTGGCTCTCTTCCCCTCCTTTGGTACATAACTCTTCATACGAGGAGGTGATGAACATAACAGATGGCGTTTAGGGTTTCTTTCTACGCACTCTTAGAGGATCTGTGTTTCGATACAGTCTGGTCCATAGGCTTTCTATGCAGGTCCTTCAAGAAGTCCACATATGTTCTGTGTATGGTGTTGTTAATGTCTTTCATTATCTTTAAAACTCATCTCATTCCCATGTTGGATGGCGATTGAGAATCCCCGAGGTGCTTTGCGTCCGTACATCCAAGTTTGGGCGCTATATATTTCTCCGAGGTTAAAGTACCCAGTATGACAGCATTTTCGCAACGTTGTCTGGATGATCTCGATGCTTCCTTCGTCATCTCGTCACCGTTCTTGTATACCTGCTTCAGTTCCCCCATGCCTCCCCTCGAAGGTCTTGTACTAACAGAGCAATGAAGATAAGTCTGTTAGTCATTATTTTTTTCTGTTGTACAGATTGTCTGCTTTGTCCAGTACCTGCCATCAACATGTAGTCCTTTCGTCAGCAGAAGAGCTGATCTCCCCATCTCTCTTGCTCTTATCTTTCAACCTGTGTTAAAACATGTCTCTAAGGAAATTTCCTGTGATTCAACTTCCTTTGCAAGTATGTTCTCAAATACGCCTAAGATATGTTCGGTTTCGTTTCTCTTACGTAGTCTTTGAATTCAGGTTGGTTTGTAATTCGCATTTCTCACTAAATCGTGTTGCTTATGCGAGTATATATTAACTATTTCTCCTGCACGGGGATGGAGTTCTACACTCGTGGGCCCCCATCGCTTGAATTTTCCTCTACTACCATACATATTGTTAACGTGTGTGTGTGTGTGTGTGTGTGTGTGTGTGTGTTAGAGAGAGAGAGAGAGAGAGAGAACCATCATTTCCAGAACACAATGAATATTGTACAATTCTGAAGAAAAGAAAAAGTATCGGAAAAAAAAGTTTGTTGTACGTGTTCTGTGATCTGACATCCAAAACGATTTTTGACTTCCTCTGGGCAGCAGCTGTGTTGCTGACAGATTTTATTTGCTACGTATTCACACCAACATTTGGACATGGGTGGACTGACAGACATTTTCACACACAAATATATATATATATATATATATGTGTGTGTATATAAACGCAAACTGGCATGCGCACACATGCATGCGCACACATAGAGACAGACAGACATACAGTGACACACAAAGAGACAGTTAGAGACACAAGTGGTGCAGTGGTTTAGCGTTACTGACCATGAGTCAGTCGGGATTCATGGTTCGAATCCTGGGTGTGTCAGTCGGCCTACACTCAACCCAAGTGTTCATCCTCCCCTCGGGACTGGTCGATGGATGGATACCTGGCATAGGCCAGTGTGTGTGTGTGTGTGTGTGTGCGTGTGCGCGCGCGTACAGACATATGAGTAAAGACATGAAATAAACATACAAGGTTAAGAGACGGGGCAACACGAGTGTAAAACTCTCTCCCCGTAGCATGCAGATGGTACTCAAGAGGTAATCACACACACACACACACACACACACACACACACACACACACACACTGTGAAAGCTCCGCATAAAGACATACAGACCAACGGACAGAACCAGCTGATAAGATAGACGGGGAAAAAAAAAAAGAAAAAAACAGACGCTATGAGGGAGGGAGCTGGGCATCCCTTCATTTAGTCGTGCCCAGATGAGTCGTGTCCGGACGCCACGATTTGCAAGTTTAATGCTCGGGAGCAGTGCAGGTGCAGGTGGTAGCGTTGTGTGTGTGTGTGTGTGTGTGTGTGTCGCCTTCATCCCGTGTCCAATTACTCTCGACAACCATTCTCAGAGAAGAATAGATTTTTCTGTCGAAAATACTGCCGGTTCGTTATGTCCGGCCGGGCAGCTGCACATGTAACCAACCCTCCGCCGCTATGAATAAACGCCTCGCCGCACCACCCAGCCTTCCCGCGAACACGTGCAGGTGGGATTGTCTGTATCAAGAGCTCGTGTCAGGACGGTTCCGTCAGAGGGGTGCGGACGGCCTGGGGGGGGGGGACAGGAGGAGGCAACAGCAGCAGCGGTCCTGCGGCGCCCAGGACATGACACCTGACGGATTGACTCCTCCTCCGCCCGCGTCAAATATTTTTTTCTATGGTCACTTTTCTTTTCAGGGGTCATCACTGAACACTGCTGATGATGCCGGTAGTGAAAGAGTGCGATAGCCCAAATGCTTAGCCGTTTACGGGTGTCGGGAGGCAGGAAGATGAAGAGGTGAGAGGAGTGGAAACTGTCCTCGCAGCTGACTAACTGAGCTCAAGATGCAGGGGCAAGGAGTAGGAGTAATCTATCTACAGTAGTACACAGCAGATACACCTGACTCGCTGTACTTCGAGGACTAGGGAAAGCAAACTCGAGTGACACAGTGAACGAAACGCCGCCCACACTCAAAAACTCGGAGATCCGGGCTCGACCCCAAGCACCGAACGCGGCTTACTAAGGAGACTGTCTCATTTTGGAGGCTATTACCAGCTTGGAGACTCACCACCCACTCAGCCAGACACAGGAAAAAATCTCTTCGCTCGCAGGTGAAGGTAAACTGACCTCAGTCATTCGTTTCGAGCATTCCTTTCATGTGGTTTCTTTTTGCCTTTTTTGTCTCCTATTGTGTATAGTTGGGATTCTTTCTAGTTTTTCTCATCTCTCTCTTTCCATGTCTCCATCTAATTATTGATCAACACTTTGATACATAATCACGAGCGTTTTCTCCTTGTGAGATTGAGGGACAAACTTTATATCAAGGTCGACAGCTAAACTCCCTATATGCTGTGTCCCAGGGGATGATACATTACCATATATCACCTCGATGAATATAGCAAACAATCTGGGCTGCCCACACCGCTCCACTCACCAGCACCTCTTCGGCTGCTGTATGGTCAGTTATCGGCAGTAGACAAGTAAATGTTTTCCTTTATCTTTCCTTATCATCTTCATCATTTATCGGTACATATCTTGTCTCTCTGCTTCACTTCTCTTTGTATCTTCCCTCCACTGGATCTCTGGGAAAAAGATTGTCTGTTTTGGCCAGTGCTGAAGAAGCGTCTGTTATTTATTCATTTTTGATCTTGATTTATTCATTCGTTTATTCTTTTGGGGGGTATTACTGAGAAAAAAGAAATTTATTTTGGTCCTTAATGAGGAGGTGTCTGTAATCCAGCGATGCTGAGGGCCGAGTATGTGTCTTCAGGCATCAGCGCATGGGAATAAGTAAGTTCTTGGCCCCATTGCATGGGCTCATTGCCGAGGAAGTGTGTGACCTTAGGTGCTACTGAGAAAGTCTCACTTTAGATAGACGTTACTGAAGACATCTGATCTCGGCCGTTATTGACGTAACGTCCCGTCCTGCATATGTCTCCACCTCGAGTATCACTGAAAATATGTCTCCTTAAGGACGCCTCTGAGAAAACTGTTACATATGGTTGTCACAGAAGAAATGTTTCAGCTTAGTTGTCACTGAGGAAGTTCTTTGTCTGTCCTTGACGAGTTTACTGCAAGGTGATATTCTCTTTCGACGGTATTCGAGCACCGTGTTCGATTCCTTGAGCACGACGGTATGGCCCGACAGTAAGACCTTTAAGCACTTCTGCGCGACCCTTGGAACGTAATGGTCCTTCCTTTGGGGTCAGGTCAGAGGCCAGGCCATCATATCCCAGGATCGTAAAGGCGTGCTCAAGGGATTACAGTGGACGTCCAGGAGTGTGTCCCCGTCCTTTGTCGTCATTGAGAATGTGTCGCAAACTGGGTGTTGGGGAGCAGGTGTCCGTGCTTGGTCGTCCGTGAGGAACTATTTGTCCTCCGCCTTTTTAATGAAGAAATGACCGTCCTTAGTTGTGAGTGAGGGAGTGCCTATGGTTTGCCAGATACAAGGAATGATAATTCTTTGTTCACTAGCGAGAACGCGTCTATCCCTAGTCGTTCGTTGAAGAGATATTTATCCTTCACCGTTGGTGAGAGAGCATCTGTCCTTCGTTGTGAGTAAGGAGAAGCGTTTGTGTTTCATACGTAGTGAGAAAATGTCCTTTTTCTTCGGTCCTATGTGAACACCTCACTCCTTTTGGCCGTTCGCGACAATGATAAATAGAAAACAGTACATGAGTGAGCCAGGTAACGGAACACCTAATACTCTATGACCTAGTTAGCTGCTGGAGGGCAGTAATGGTGTTCTAAATCTCTGATCTGTCAAGGACGGAGAGGATATGTCCGTCCTTGATCGTTACTGAGCCAGCAAGTGTTTCTTCGTAGTCGTTAGTGAGGCTTCAGTAGTTCTTGAGGAGACATTTCGCCATTTCAGGAAGTTTTGACACTTAAAGGTGATTCTGTGGAGTGTTCGCCATGGGGGAATAGATGCTGTGAAGTGGGTTTATGGACGGGTTATTTTGCTCGCCGAGGGTGGGAGAAGGATGTGGAGTACATTGCTGTCATGTGAGTATAGATAAATCAGATTCCCCTTTAAAGTATGTGAGGAATCTGTTTCCTCCAAACGTACCATGATTATTAATATCATTATTATCATTAACATTATTATTATTATCATTATTTTTATCACATTATTATTATTATTATTATTATTATTATTATTATTATGATTATTATTATTATTTTTACTATTTTTATTATCATTATTATTATCATCATTATTATTATTATACGGTAGTTTGGGATAGGAAGATCCTGTTTCTCTGAGACGAAGCATCAATAGTCTATTTGATATCAGGGACAAATGAGAGGCGTCATCATAAAGAAGCTGCCCGTGGATAGGAAGATGCTCAAGGGAAATCCCCAATACGAAACAATCCATCGAGAAAAGTAGGTAAACGTTTATATTTATTTTCAGACACTAAAGTCTATCGAAACGTCTATAAGTAAAGCCATACTATTTATATGAACCTTTTCTATTCGGTACGTAACAGTCAGAGTAATATGATACGACTAATAGAGTCCTGAGGACGAAACACTCCACAGAAGACGAAGGAAAGTAGCAGTAAACCATTAATATTTTAGGCACCCCTGCAGCCTGAGTTTTCTCTGACATCTTCTTGGCCGGACTCTTAAGAACTGGCACCGTAGACTTCTTGCCTAGTTTCGGTAATATATTATATATCCCTTTAAGACAAATAGCGGCAGTTTCCAATCCATTTTCAACTATGAATTTAAATGAGACAGTGTACGTACCGCGTAAATATGCTGATTGATTGATATTAGCGGACTGGATCCAGGAAGTGCAATCAGATATCAATTTCTCATTCGTCGACTAACATTTTCCCTTAACGTGTATTCCCTCACACGTCGCAGTACACACGTCGTCCTACACCTCTCTTTAGAGCTTCATGTCTCTCAACACGTTTCTGTACTCACGATTGCATACTTATGCATTTTTCCTCAAATGTCTGTACGTTCATGATTCCCCCATAATCTACACACACACACACACACACACACACACACACATATCCATACACAGACGTTGCCCCACACGTCTATAAGTTGATCAACATTTAATCATTTATCATTTTATGTTCACTAAATGCATTATGTACATACTGGAGAATTTCCTCTGCCAACCTTCCTGTGTATCTGCCACTCTGACTACACTCATGCAGGTGCTTCTCCAAAGCTAGGAAATATCCAGCCCAGCCTTGATCTTAAGCTCTTTTATGATTAGTTAATTAGTTACTGTTATGACTTCTCAGTTTTGTAATATCTGTAATATCTTAATTATGTATTTTCAGCTGAAGGGTTGCCGAAATTCAATGAACTTTTCATTATTATTATTATTATTTTTATTATTATTATCATTATCATTATTATTATTGTTAATGTTATTATCATATATTATTATTATTATTATCATTATATTATTATTATTATTATTATTATTATTATTATTATTATTATTATTAAGCGGTGAAGGTGTAACGACACTACGTACATAGACTTGCATATCGCGCGTAGCCACCCGTAATTAGAGGTTACAAACTGAATAGAAAATCTAGCTAATTACAATTAGGTGACAGTCCTAGTTCTCGGTCGTTCTAACATCCAGGATAGAATATTTATGTTCGAAATAACTGTTTTGGAGTATATGAGGGGCCATCTCTTGACCACTTCCTATACAGGAGTTCTCGGTAACCATCTGTTACGGTGGAGTTCTTGACTATTTGTTACGAAGAAGGAGTTTTTTGGCCATATATTACGATGAAGGAATTCTCGGCCATATGTTACCGAGGACGAGTTCTCGGCCATCTATTACGGAAGAGCAGTTCTCGGTCATTTGTTACGGAGGGAAGGAAGACGGTATCTTAATCAAGGGGCTACCGTCTGCTGCTTAGTTTAAGATTTAGTAACATAAAGTAAGACCAGTCTCGGCGGGAGTGTTGATGAATATATATATATATATATATATATATATATATATATATATATATATCAGCAAAGCATCTGTTGCTTAGAAAACGTAATAGGAAAAGCCTAACGTAAAATGAATAATCAAGAAAGAACTAAGAAAATTGATAATAACTAACATGCCTACCTTATCCAAAATGCACTGAAACGTTACCTATATAATAGATTCAAAAGAGGCAATATTAAAAATCTACAGTTCATAGTTAGATCTCTAAACGTTAAATCATACATTTGAAAACAACGAAAGTTTTTTTTCCACAATACATATTAAAACTTATCTAAAACCACAATAACTCTGTTGATAACTCACTGTTACTAGTGGGTTTGTTCCTGTAGGACAGGAGGAGGGACTCAGCTATTAAAAGATCGGCGTCCGATGAGCTACTGACCAGCACAGAGAAGCTCTCGTTGGCGACATTGGGTTGGTCATTATCGTGAGCGTAATTCCGTATTGCTGAGGAGGGTGGGTTTGGGAGTGTCGCTTCGTCTTGCCAGTACACAAAGCATTCATAACAGCTGTTGGTCTTATACGGGTAGACAGTTGACGGCTGAAACTCCGTAGAAGTAACATCCTTGAGCTTGAAAAATGACTAAATTATATTTCTGGCTTTTAAAACTGCTGTAATGTTAACTTGCAGGTAAAACTCACGTAATGATGTAGTCTATTTCTTATGAAGTGCACACCCGCCCTCTGCAGTGAATAAGACTGGAAAAACATATCCCGCCCCTAAGTAAAGTTGATGGTTTTAATAATGGACTTAATAATTTATCTAAAGTTTTACCAAAAATACACATCGGTGAAGTCTAAAGGAAAACTGCTCTTTTGTAAAATGTTTTTATTTTTCAATAATTCTGCTTCAGTGTGCAATTCAAATTAGGCAAAACATATATAAAACGCTCTTGTGGCTAGGGTTACCCCCAACTTGCTTTTATATTCGATTGGGAAAGGAAAAAATTCCTACTAAGACCAGCGAAAGTTGGTTTCTTATATACTGATGTAAATGAATTCATCATTTACTTAATATCAAGAAAAGAGAGGGTAACTTTTTTTTCCACTTTCAAGGTAAATTTAGTGTTGTTATGTTGGGAGTTCAAATAATCTAAAGATACATGCATATCGTCCCCAGACTTAAATATAAAGAAAATGCATCATCTACATATCGTGTATAAGGCAAATAATTTGTAATGTGAAGGACACTTTCTCCATCCACCTAGCGTCACGGTGGCGTAAAAATGCGTTAGCTAGCGTTGGACCTACAGGGGAACCCATCATTGCACCATCAGTTTGTTTAAATGTAGAAACAATTGCTATATATATGACATAGATAAGAATTCCTTAAACTGAGACATAGTTTATCCATGAACTGTGTTTGTATCGCTGAACAGGTTTTCAAAAGCACAGGTATTGATGGTCAGTTATTGTTAATTTTCTATATTCTTTCTCTTTTGATTACCTATCTATACTGTACAGGGAGGGAGTTCTGCAGTCGTGGGGTCTCGCACATTTTCCCAAGATTCTGCCTGCCGTCATCATTCGCAATATGAACTCTCGATGTACTCCTTTCACCACCTTCGTTTGTATTGTAAAAAGAATTTCCTAACGTCTTTTCCTAATAAGTTTCTTGCTTCATTTCTGGCTGCTCACCCCTTCCATCTTTCGAAGAACGAGTCACTACTGAAGTCATCAAACTGGCTTACAAACTCAAAAGTTGCTGTTACGTCACTCCTTACTCTTCTCTCTTCCATGATGGACAAACCTGAAGACACTGATCTTTCCTCGTAACCAAGCTCTAAATCCTGATACAGTCTTTGTTGTTCTCCTGTGGTACCTTCTCTATTAGTTCTTTGTGCTTCTGCAAGTTTGATGACCAAACTTAAGAAGCTTAGTATAGTTTTGATCTAATGTAGGACGTGAGCCGCTAGCTGAACTTGCTGATTATTTCATTTGTGTATGTGTCCAAGCTCTCTTGATTCTGGTAACATCCATATTACCCTCCTCTGGACCTTCTCTATTAGTTTTTTTGTGCTTCTGTATATGTGCTGACTAAACATAAGAAGAAACTTCCACGTTTGACCTAACCTCAGATGTGAACGGCTTCCTAAACTTGCTGAATATTTCCTTTGTGTGTGTGGAGAAGGGAAGATAATGTAAGGCGTCGATCCTCTTCTTTAGTAATCACCAGATCCACGACCAGCTTCCCTATATATATATATATATATATATATATATATATATATATATATATATATATGCAAGCCTTACTGA
>JAYMFT010312493.1:0-10102 GCA_038088735.1 Panulirus argus | reverse complement strand
TGTAGACATGTATGGTACTCAGGTATTAGTACTATACTGGACGTTAACAATAGAAGTTACTTTACATGGCGAGTCCTGCTCATAAGACGTTCACAGTCAGGGTGACTAATATTGTTTATAATTATTATTATTATTATTATTATTATTAGTAGTAGTAGTAGTAGTAGTATTAAACATATGTTATTGGTGATATATATATATATATATATATATATATATATATATATATATATATCGTTTTCGTGTCTTAATGAGGTTCTGCTCGCGTTTCTAAATTAATTTCAGCATGTCACCTCCCTGCCTGTGACACTTGCCTGGCCCCTGTAACATTATCATACAAATGGCAGTGATTTGGGGGAGGGCTCTGCCTGCGCCGGCCCGCTGCTTTGAATACGGCAAGTGGCATACATAACACACACCAACCCCTAGTGCACTTTCCCCTTTGACGATATATATATATATATATATATATATATATATATATATATATATATATAATTTCAGTGGAGTGAATAATAGGCGGTTTAGTCCATCAATGATTTCTCAACTGTCAGTTGAAATGGTGTGGTTGAAATTGCTTTTATGTTTGCCATAATGTCATAGAAGTCTTGAGTTTATAACAAGTGTTTTTATTATTTTCCCCAGTGTTGGAGAGAGACCGTGGAAAGGGGTTTATCTATTCGGTAATGGAGTTCTCGTGATGTCGACAGCTGACATTTCTATTAAATGGCTTGCCATATCAGGGGGTGGAAACCGGGAGGAAACAAATTCGGTTTGCTGTGGGGCCATCCGGGTGTTATTTGTGCTCTGTCGCGAGTCGCTTACACGCTGTGGAATCACATGAAATGAAAGAACATTAATACGTTGTATTACTGTATTATTTTTAAAGCTAGTGGTCTTATTTGATTAACGAAACGGAATGAAATTCGTGGCGAAATATTTATTTTCATCCCGAATGTGATGACGACGTGGTGGTAAGTATGTATACAGTGTGACGAAGATCGCTGGCGGATGCGTTCGTTCGTTCGATGGTTCGCCCGCCTGCAGACAGACGGCACTGCTCCCGTCTCCCGTGTTCACTTCCTCGTTGACCGTAAAGATTCAGACTTTAGGAATAAACCACCGACATTGTTTGGTGTACCGCTCTAGACAGATCATGTCTGGCAGATCGTTTTACGAATGTTGTGTAAGCCCTTTTGCGTCACCGCCGTTCCAGTTCGTTTTAACCGTTTTGCGTCGCCAGCGCAACATCAAATTGTTTTTGGATGCATGTCTCTTCTGATCCCCTTGCGCCTTGACGATTTTACGTCCATATTTTTTCCTACTGTTATATATAGAAACATAATTACAGTTTACAGTTTTTATTTATACAAATGCAAAGGAATATGATTGAAAAATATATGATGTTCTTAGTAAACGAAGAAGATTATTTAAGAATTTTTAGAATAAAGTAGAGAGTGTAAAGTGGGAGGCATTGTCCCACCTCGCCACCAGAGTGAGGTGCGATTTGTTATTCTGTAGGTGCACATGAATGTGTTACGAGGGCTTAGTTTTCCCGTGCCGGGGTTCAGGAGATGAGGTGTTGGCTTTTCGCTCTGTGATTCTGGAAGAGTTAACGGAGGGTTAAGAGACAAGGTAGTATTTTTTTTTTTTTATATATATAATTTTAGTTCTGGAAGGGTTAAGGGCGACAGAGAGAAATTCCTGACTGGAAAGAGCTAATTAGTAGTTGAGCCTCACTGAACCGAAACAGGCGAACCCACAAGTAAACATGTGGCAGTGTGACGCAGCAGCGTAACGCCGTTACAGGCCTAGTTAAGCCGACAGCATGTAACCCCGCTTGAGATTCCCTTGGGGTTGTCCATGTCCTGGGGCGTGGCCCCTCACTGACGGGCCCCCGTGAACCTTAAAAGGGGGCGTGTCACACCATGAACTGCATACCCTAAGGCGGTCATCCGGTGTCCTGTTTTACCCACCGCGAAGGAGTGATGTAAATCAACACTGAACCGAACAGAAATTGAATGAAAAGTCATGCATCTTGTCCGATGCTTAAGCACATTGATTAGAAGTCATCTTATCCGAAACCTTCATCTGCAGAACATGCAACATAAACAGCCTGCCCAACAGTTCAAAGGTGGATTGCAACTTGGGCTAGTTGGTAGTTTTGGGGCCGACACGAGTCTTCACTGTCTCACATGCTCTGAACAGTCCCCCTTGGGATGATGTGACCAGGCGCTCACATAACTTGAGCCACGGAGCCATGCGGACTTTAAGCTACATCGTGGTCCGTCCTAGGATTCAGTACGAAGCTTCAGGCTGCACATTAGGGGACTTCGCACCGTTTACATGCACGTTTCTATTCGTCCACACACAGCGCACCTGTGGAGAACACCCAAGTCCTCCGTTCACCCGTGCCCGTGGGAGACGACCGCGTCTGCTTTCAATCGCTTGTGGGAGATTAATCGGGGTAAGGTCGTCCAGCTCGTTAAGTCAGTCTCACGGGACTCCAGGCTGGTGTTGGAACCGCTCAGGCTCGTGCGTGCCAAGGTGCTGATTGCCACCTCTACACGTGGTCGCAGCGATGAGCGAGAGGTTGCGTGGGATCTCGAACACAAAAGGAGGCTGACTGTTGCCTGAGATGACCTACCTACCCCTCTCTACTCTGCTCTGGCCTGATCCGACGCATTCCACCCCTGTCTACCGCATTACTTCGCCTTCACTCACTGTCAGTCACCCATCTTCCACACGTTCCAATTAAGCCTGTCAACTGCCTACCCTCGACTTGTTATGAAGGAGTATGCTGTGCAGTTGTGGCGGCGGGGATCAACGAAACTGCTAGCCAGGTAGTTTGAACTACTGCAACGCCAGTTTAATTGTCACAAGGCAGTACAGGAAACAGTGATATACGTTTGACTTAATGCGTCGTAACCCCCCACTACTTCTTGCATTTACTCCGTCGTACGTTTGTTGTGGTAGCACTCGTATCTTTGCATGTTGACATATGAGGCAGTAGTCACATCGCACTACTGAAAACAGTGTGCGATCAACTCGTTAATGAATAATCAGTTATAGTTTACGATAAATGTAAAATGATCAGCCTGTAGATGAATCGGTGATTAATTTACGAACGGAAGGCTTGATATTAAATGCATTTAACAAGAGAATATTTATTATATGAGAGGGATAGAATCTCCAGCGTGATAGGGTTGGGAGTGACACTTGGTGTATGGCTTTTTTGCGGTCAGCAAATGCAATAACGCCCAAGTGTCTCATTCGTAGGAACGTCCCGTCAAACGAAACAAATGGTGGTGCGCAGTTTAAAGCGTCACCCTTTCAGCTAAAGAATACTTCATCCCCCTCGACAAGGCACGCCGGTTAGCTCAACGGGTTGCAGGAAGGGAACTGGAGGCGGGGAGTGTTCCTTCACGATAACCTGCGTGAATGCTTCCGACAGGACACGAGAGACCAGCTACAGTGTTACGAGGTTAGTTCCAACCTTCCCTCCCTCTAAAAGAAATATACGAAGGTGCGTACACCGTCGGCAGTTATTGGATCCGTGGCAGTGTAGATGGCCAGAAAAGCCTTCAGACGATACGCTGTCTGAAGAAGCATTGTTCACGTGAGTAATACAGAAACAACATCAATCGAGACACTTGTCACTATCTAGAAAATATCCTCCTTAAGGTCTTTGGTCTTATAACAGACTTCGGCAACCTTGCACAACTCAACTGCGTTGTGTTGGAAAAGCATTACACTCAGCATTTGTTTCCGTATAAAAAAAAGATGAGGGATTTAAAATGATGTATTAAATATTTCAACTGCTTTACGAAATGTTTCAGTGATGGAAATTAGTTTGAAGTTTCTCTATAAAAAAGAAATAATCCTCATTGAACCGAAAAAAAAAAAAAGATATTAAAAAAATATTTAGAGAATAACAGCTCTCTCAAATATGTCATCTGATATCTCTGAGCATTCAGATGATTTATTTAGAACTATTGTCAGAAACAGTTGAGCGAGAAACAGGAGGCTCGAACTTTCATTTCACATAAGTGAGAAAATTGTGAGTGTTGAAGAAGAGTAGGCGCTTAGTGTTCGGCTCTGTTGATGGCGAAAGAACTGTACGCGAAGTCCCTTGGTCCAGGTTTTTTAGAAATGCTCTCTCGTTGTTCTGGTTAAGTTTCACTGCTGAGAAGCTCATTTCACGATGTGGATGATGAGAAAACGGTATAAACACATTAACATGGTAGAATATGGTCATGTGTTCCGTGAGGGATCGAGCAAGCTCGAAAATGTGACCTGAAATAAAAAGATTGAGAAGTACAGGTTTTGAGGACTATTCACACCTGAGAACTTTTTCTGCTTCTAGGATAACTCTGTCGTCATTCAACAGATAACAGAAAGAGCAGGGGAGAGAGAGAGAGAGAGAGAGAGAGAGAGAGAGAGAGAGAGAGAGAGGTAAATGACGTGTTACTCACAAATATGATAATTTGGTTTGGAGCGCCACCGTCATCAAAGTTAAGAAAGTTAAGCAAATTTAGCTTTAACAGCAGCTATATAAACTTGGCAGATACAGAAAAAACAAGTGGAGGGGATGACCTAGGGATTTGTTATCCTTCCTTCCCTTCCCCTTAGCGTTTTTCTAGGTAAGTTACTTTAGCTTTAGTTAGCTATAGGTACACACCTAAACTATTGTATCCAGACCTTGGAAAATGAATCGTTTGGTGATCCAAGAAAGATGGTGTGGATCATAACCTGGGATCACGGAAGGAACGCCGTGTCTCTTGTCCAAGCCAGTACAGGAAGGAGGCAATCTCGGGGACAATTCTGTGTGGGCAGCAAAGAATAGCAACAGATTGATAGATGAACGCTATTGGTACGAGCAGCAGCACTCCCATATTTCTGCTGCGCACGAAGGTAACGGGTAGTGGTCCTCCACTTGGTGGTTCCAGCCATTCCGCAAATGCCGGAAAGGGAAGAATCGTTATGCAGTGAGAGAAGAATCGCAGACCACTCCTATTTCTGTGCTGAGACATAGAGTTTGAGGCAAAGAGGAAGGTCTATACGCCAGTGACGTCTGTGTTCCAGATACCGAGACAAGC
The DNA here is from genome assembly GCA_038088735.1 of Panulirus argus. Lineage (NCBI taxonomy): Eukaryota > Metazoa > Arthropoda > Malacostraca > Decapoda > Palinuridae > Panulirus > Panulirus argus. Next base: position 5,003 of record JAYMFT010312493.1, on the reverse strand, counting down.
TCCTCGTGTCATTATACAGTAACCTAGCCAGCAGTATCCTCAAAGAGTATGGACCAGACAAAAGTCTTCGTAGGGAACACAAGAGCCCCGCGCGAGGAACGTATCTGAAATCTACCTTTGTTGCGTCTGACGCAAAACAGGCTGTGGAGGACACGCTTGTGTTGTCTACCCCGCGATCCTTGGAACCCAATTGATAACGAAATAAGAAGTGGGCAGATTCTATAGCAGAAGAGTCCCGGCGCTTATGCCTTCGCAAAAGGCATAGAAAACTGATGATATGGCTCCTTTGCATTGAGAAGGTAACATAACCTCAGGGTTCTAGGGAAGAAATCATAGATTATACAGCCCGGGACCTAAGGGAAATAAGTCTAATGATAGTACGAAAGGACAGGCGTCAGAGAGCCAGGCGTGGATGGCAGATGACCTCAACTTTGGAACGGACGGCAGGCGATGTGTGGAACCTGACGAGTGTAATGATAAGTTGAGAACTTCATCAGAATAAGGAAAGCAAGAGTAGTGATTCTGTTCAAGACATTGCTTCTCTCTCCTCTGTAATACTACCTAGTGGTAACGCCTTGTGAATCTGGAAGAAAAGTACATTGCTGGAAAATATCTCTGAGGTTTTCTACCCCTGGCAGCTGGAATTAGTTACAAGTATTTGATTCACGAAGACGACAAAGGTTCTGGACCTTTACTTGTTAAAGCGTCGAGATAAGTCGCATCACTGTATACATGCAAGCATTATTGAAATACTTAGTCTCATTATTACCATTGGATTCCTTTACTGATTAGTGGAAAACCTTACTCTCTATCTAGTGATGGAGCCTCCGGCCTTCACTCTTCCTTTAGTCCCTCCTTCCCTCCTTCGTCACCATGTTCTTTCCCCATCACGTCAGTGCCTCCTCCCTCGCCCGCTTCATCCTCTAACCTCCCCCGCTCCGGCAACAACCTCCCAGCCCCAGCTCAGTCTCTGACCCCACCCCTGCTACTCCCTTCCCCCTTTTCCCCATTCCCCCACCACCGCCGGTTCGTAACGCCCCCCCCCCTCCCCCCTCCTCCTGCTGTTATTTCCTCCCCGTTCCCTCGCCTGCTAGAACGTCTTCTGACCCGACCTAGGCAACCGCAGCAAGGGCGGCCTGGGCTGCCCACCCTCCCTCACCGTTGCCATGTGACGCTCCCTCAGCCTCGCCTCGAGATCCTTTGATATTTTTCCCACCCTGGACAGAACGCCCCTTTTTCTTAATCCCAGGCGAGGCAGTAAAATATATTTATCTTCCATGGAGATAGTAGGTGTCAGGATGGTCGATATGCCGTAGATATAACGAAGCCGTTCATTATGTGAGCGGTGGACCATCAAGTGTACACGGTCATGTCATAGAATGAGAGAGAGAGAGAGAGAGAGAGAGAGAGAGAGAGAGAGAGAGAGAGAGAGAGAAGCAAAGATCTTGGGGTAGTAAGGGAGGAAATTGAAAGAGGGGAAGGGGTAGAGGAGGTAGTGTGGTAGGATGGAGTACATAAGGAAGGACAGGTAACAGAAGACACGATGATCCTTGGCGAGGTTATCTGCCGTTATTTGTGGTAGAGAGAAGATAGTTAAGCAGAGGGCTCCTCTCCATACACCGCTCCCTCTGGCTCAGCACCCGGTAGGAAAATAGGAGTGAGGAGAAACAACATGAAATATAAATGTATTAATAAAATGTATTGTCATGGAGATTTTTTACAGGAAAATGTGAACGGGAAAAGTTTCCGACTTAAGCTGCAGTGGGTTTTTCAGGGGCTGAACTTTGAAGCACAAAAAAGAAACAGTTCAATTTTTTTCTCAAAGATCTGTTCGAATATATTTTGTTTTCCACTCTTCAGGCGCAGTTACAAATTTCATTGCTGTATTTGCTCTACCTTAATTTGAAGTTATTGATGAACTTGGCATTTGCTACAACTGTTGGTACTGTGTTCCAGAGATCTACAATACTACATCATAAAATGATGTCTTGCCCACGTAGCTGTTACCCCCCCCTCTCTCTCTCTCTTTTTAATATCATGACCTTATTTCTGGTCATTAAATATCTCTCTTTTATGAAAATGTTTTTGGATATCGAAATTATTTTGTATTTTGAAACCTTCTCTTACATTTCATACACTTTAGTGTTTTAGAGAGATTGATTTTTACGTCATAGAGTGTCTCTTAATAGAGCTTGTTTTTGAGTGACGGAATTAGTTATATTGTTGTTCTTTGAATTTCTTCTAATTTTTTTTCCTAATCTTTGCTCAAGATTGATGGGCAGAGTTAAGCAGCGAGTAAGGTCTGACTCGGGTGTTATAAAGAGTGAATATTATTTCATCATTCGTTTTTAAAGGTATGAAACTTAATTTTTTTTTGTGCCAGAATGCATTTATTATGCTTTAGTCTGCACTGGAGTCCATCAGCTTTGAACCATTTGTCAGTCTTCCTTTAACTGGGATGTGTTTTCAAAGTTCCTGTGATCGGCAAATTTTGAAAATCTTCATGTTAGTCGATGTTTCCATATTGTTGGTATAGACCAGTGGTTTCCCAACCCAGCGCTCCATTTCCTCCCACAGAAATCCAGATAAATTCTACAAGGAGAATGCCTCCTGTGGAAAATCTCTGATGTACAGTTCTAACATCTTTTAACCATTCGAACACGTTTGCTGTATTAAGTGTTTTATTACTGAAACACAGTTTTGTGTATGGGTCAACAGAAAAGCGCGCGCGGCCTCAGAGCTAACTCTCTGAACGTTATATTGAGGTCAGTGGTTAGAGAGCTGGTGCGTTATGTGTTCTGGAAACATTCGAGGCTTCTGGGCTATTTTTATGTTTCTATATCAAGCATGATGAATTTTAATGAGCGCCCAGATCGCTCCAAGTCCTAGATTAACATTATTTGCTCCTCTTTAACACACGCATTTCCTTTGAGTCATCTGTATGCCTCTCCACTCTTAACACACTAATCTGTGAGTGTCTGATCTCATCCACTATCACAAACAGCCTCGAAGTGATCCAGTGGTCTGTTGTTCTTTGAATTCTTTTGTATGCTCGTGAATTCCTGCTGCTTACCTAGTGTTTAGCAGCCCCCTCAAATTTCAAACATACCCACAGGGGGGCGGTACTCTCCTGATTGGGAACCAGAGGTGTTGATGATGAAAAGCATGTAATAACACGCGTTGTTGTTCCTGGGCTCCGCCTGCTCTATGGTACATCGCAAGTGAAATGTCAACTTTTGTGAGACTTATTCACTGGGAGTACCGTCTCGTCAAAGAACTTCTCACTCCAAAAGGAGTCTGCATTTTCAGGGTATTTGAAGCAGCGCAGCCTTCAGAAAGAGGTCCTGGATGACACTGAGACTCTTTCATGAAAATTGGAAACGGGACAGTTGTAGATAAATACCACGCGTTGTTTTCTGTGTGTGTGTGTGTGTGTGTGTATGTGTGTGTGCTTGTGTGTGTCAGTCATGACGCGAATTCATATTTCTCTACCATGAACTTTTACATTACATAGCCTTTCTTTTAGGGCGTGCGTTGTTGAAGGATTTTTCGCAAGTTTACGTGGGAGGGTTATCAGGAGCCCCAGTATTTGGCTTAAAAAAAAATATTAGGTTTGTATTTCACTTTTGCAGTGAATCTTTTAAGTCGATATAATGTTTCCTTGGTTACATAAGGCCAGTAAGGACGAGTCAGGTGGTGTGGCTGTGGCAGGGTGAGGGAGGGGCAGAAAGGGAGTATGAGGCATTGGGTAGGAGAGAGGGAGAACACTACATACATTGTGGGATAGAGGAGGAGACGAGGAAGGGTATAGGGATAGATGGCTGACCTGCCAATTCTAACTTACCTGTCCTACCCCGCAGTCCTAACTTACCTCTCCTTCCCTGCCAACTTAAATATCTAACCCCCCTAGTCCCACCTGACCTTTCCTGCCCACCATCCAGTCCCAGCTAGCCGACCCCGTGACCTTATCTTTGACCTTTCCACCGGTGAAGCGGACGGCACCGGAGAGAGAGAGAGAGAGTATGTGTGTGTTCAGGTGAAATTCCTTTGTTGCTTCTGAACCGACACGATGCTTATGAATTATGCTGTTCACCTACAGACATACAGACAGACGGACGGACGTACAGACTGACAGGTAGACGGATGGACAGGTAAGTCCTAGCCAGTAACGTGGCTAGATTTATGTCGCCTTGTTTATGGAAAGCTCTGTAGAATAGACGGGGTTCGTAAGGCTCTGCAAAAGGCTTAATAATTCTTCATTATATATATATATATATATATATATATATATATATATTGTAATTGATCGCCGTTTCCCACGTTAGTGACGTAGTACCAGGAACAGACGAAGAAAGACCACATTCGCTCACACTCAGTCTCCAGCTGTCATGTGTAATGCACGGAAACCACAGTTCCCTATCCACATCCAGGTCCCGTAGACCATGGTTTACCCCGGGCGCTTCACATGCCTTGGTTCAGTCCACTGCCAGCACGATATGATTTCTTTGCCTTATTGAGAGATTTATTGAGGAAAGATCTAGGTTACTTTAGCTTGGATCCAATTTTATGTATCATCTCAAACTCTCCATCAATATGTTCTGGACAGCATATACCTAATGCCCTAAGAAACATCGACAGGAATGTTGATCGTGTTGCTCTGTCATGTTGTGCTGAGGAATGATGAATATATGAACAAACATGGGTGGGTTTTCTGCAGGTGTTGAACTTCATCATGTTGTCGACCCTGTGGATCAAGCTGTCCAGGAATGGCAACATAGAATGATTTTCTGTTTCCAGATTCAATTCCCCGGAAGATGGAAAACACGAAAGTGTCCTCGGGAATTATCGTTTTATTTTTCCTCGTGGTAATCAGTATATATATATTTATTCATTTTATTTATTATACTTGATCGCTGTTTCCCGCATCAGCGAGGTATATATATATATATATATATATATATATATATATATATATATATATATATATATATATATATATATAT
>JAYMFT010312471.1:0-10102 GCA_038088735.1 Panulirus argus | reverse complement strand
TGTGCGATAACCTCTCCTTATCATCCACTGATAGATCTTTCTGGTCTTTAGCTAAGGGCATCTCTAACAACTTCACTTTTCCTTTCTTACAATACTATATCTGTCCCTCCCACAGACAAAGCAGCTCTCTCTGGTTCCCTTTTCTCCTCTAAATCCACCTTGGATGACTAACATTCCTTCACACCCTGATACTCCTCTTACTAATCCTATCCCCCTCCCTGTAATCGCTTTCCATACTGTCCGAAAAGCACTTCTCTCTTTGGACACAAGCAAGGCTTATGGTCCTGATGGCATACATATCCGTGTACTGAAAGAGTGCATTGATACATCCCAAGAAGGTTGACCATTCTGACCCCCTTTAACTATCATCGTGTTGCATCAACATCTACCATTTTCAAAGTCTTTGTATCCCTCCTCAACCCCCATGTCCTTAGACACCTTGAAACTCACAGCCTTCTCCCTGATCACCAGTATGGCTTACGTAAGGTGATATCCACAGGTAATATTCTTTCCTGTCTTACTAATGTCTAATCATCATCCTTGAAAGATTTTGGGGAGTCGTGTGTAGTTACCCTTAATGTATCCAAATCTTTTGACAGGGTGTGGCAACGGGGTCTCATCTCTCTAAGTTCCCCTCTTATGGCTTCCCTCCCTCAGTCTGTCTCTGTGGCTGTTGATGGATCAGCCTCCCTCCCCTTTACTCCATCAACAGTTGTGTCCCTTAAGGTTCTGTTCTGTCCCCAATACTTTTTCTCCATTTTTTTTTTTTTCAACAATTTCTTCTCTTCCACAAATGATCAAATGCACTCTTATGCTGACAACTCAACACTGCATTCATCCACATTCATCAATTATGCTCTTTCTCTCACTCAGTCTGCATCTCGTCTTGATGCAGTTTCCTCAATAAATTCAGACTTAGACAGGATATCTCAGTGGGGTAGATGAAATCTAGTTTGGATTAATGCTTCTAAGACCCTGTTTCTACCCATCTCTTTATCGAAAACTCTTCACAACTCTTGGCTCTCCTTTTACAGTTCTGTTATTCCACCTCAACTCAATGAATATACTTGATATTACTGTAATATCCACTCTTTCTTGGAAACGCCACATTACGGGAATAGCTAAGTCTGCCTCTAAGAAACTGGGTGTCCTGTTTAGATGTCGAAACTTCTCTTCTGAACAGTTGCTCAGTTTATACAAAGGCATAATTCATCCTTGTATGGAGTACTGCTCTCACATCTGGGGTGGTTCTAGCTCTACATCCTTCCTTGACATAGTTAAGTCGAAAGCGGTCCATCTTATAAACCGTTCCAGGTTAACTTCCAAACTTGATCCTCTTGCCCAACGCCGCAATGTTGGTTCACTTTCCCTCTTTCATACATATTACTTTGGTTTTTGCTCCCGAGAGCTAGCTGCTTGTGTGCCCACACCACTAGCAAGGCCACGCAATACCTGACAAGCTGCAGCGCCACATGATTACTGTGTGGCCATCGCCAATTCAAGGGTGGGCCATTTTGACAACTGTTTCTTTCCCTACACACTTAAGCTTTGAAATTCTCTACCTTTAATGTCTTTCCCAGTAACTATGACCTGGCACATTTTAAGTGATGAGTTTTTCACTTCCTCCAAAATTTGTAAATACTCTCCCTTGTCTTTTTTATTTCTGTTTCATAATATCTCCTATATTTTGAGAGAGAGAGAGAGAGAGAGAGAGAGAGAGAGAGAGAGAGAGAGACGGGGGGTTAAAACATTTACAATATACAGCATACTGCAGCACAAAATCCTATAGGATTCCACGACTATTGACTGTATCCATGCACTGCGGACTGTAAGGTAGGAAGCTGCATACCCATGCCACAAGTATGTATGCATCTCATATGGCACTGGCAGCACCTACACCACTGTGCTGCCAGCCCCATGATAATAATGTTATTCCAAACAAAAGCTCACATTAAACCCACATGAATTAAAAAAAGGTGCAATTGGACTGTGTGCATCAATCTAAAAATGGTGTAAATCAAACACATGTAAAGCAAGAGGTCCCTGTTCCACAGTATACATAACTGTGTCGGCACATAGCATAGTGTAAAGTTATATATTCTGGATGAACATATATCATGGTTTTGTGGTTTAAGGTGAAAATGTTTCCCATAAGCAACATTTTTCATGGAGGGATACTGCCCCATTTTCAAGAAATACAAGTGACTGCTGTATGGCAACAAATAAACATCTCTGCAGGAGGTTTGAAATGAAGGATCCACATGTGTACCAACAACAGTAAATAGAAAAAATAAATAGAGACCTTACATTTAGTTTTACCATTTCACTATGTAAACCATCTTTTTTCAGTATAACTGAAAATGGCAAATTCTTATTCTTAATTCATAATCTAGTATACAACCTTTGCATTGTACAATGAACAGTGGCTAATGAAACTATATCTTACACTGGTAATCAGGTGCTACAATGTCTTACCTGAGACTAAACTAATACTTTCTAAAACAGACATGCACTGAAAAACTTTTGGAATCTTGTCACTCTTAACAGCTTTTAGAATACAATTTGTTCAGTTATGTTTGTATAACATGTGAATCAGAAGCTGCTCCAACTAAATTTTCTTTTTTTATGGTGAAGGCTCCAGTCAATGACAAAAGTCTGCATCAAGACTTTGCCATAATTGAAATATAAAGAAGATTATGAAAAGGAGAAACAAAAGACAAGGGAAAGTATTTACGAATTCTGGAAGAAGTGAAAAAACCTGTCTTTTAAATGTACCAGGTCACAGTTATTGGGAAAGATTAGCCACAATGAAAGGGTTAATACATAAATGCGGCCCTTTTATTTGGCAGCTCTTTCTTAGGTGGCCACTATATCATCGTATTATATAACTATTTAGTTCTTCAACTTCACTGAGTAAACCATCACCTAACAGGTCGCATCACCCTTCTAAAAGCAAAACAAAACTACAAAACATACAAAACAAGAGCACTCAGAACAATCACCTGCTCAATGAAACAAAACACTTTTAATACAATCCTAACCAAACATGATAAATACCCAATTCTACACAACAGCACTTCCCATCTGAGCTACTGCACAACCACTCATCAACCTTCGCACAGAAATACAAAGCTCACCTTAACCTCATATTTAATCCATCTCTATCAGTAGATTCCTCTACCCTTAGCAAACACCACATTGAAAAACACATTCACATCGAAATGATCCAACAATTACAAAATATCCATTCCCCTAAACCAGCCTTGAACTCTATAATGCCAGATATACACCCTTCTGAAACTCAACAAACAAAAGCAAGTCACTCTTTCTCATCTGTGCTCTGGATAACACCCATTTCTTCAGCATTACAAATATTAATTCAAGATGTCACAGGATCCCTTTGACCAAGACACAATATCTGCACTGATGTCAGTGAAGATGTACCCTTCAACTGCCCAGCATTTACCCTGCTTAGATAGATATACATCAACCATACTTTGTGAACTCTGGTCCTAGTTGGTAGATGTGGCTGACTTCCTAGGCATGGTGGAGGCCAGCAAAAGGAGTCTTGTGGTTGCAAGGTTCAAAGTTCAATCACATTATTCCAAAAAGCACGACAGATGTAGAGCATAAGAGACATGTGAAACTTACAGAGCTGGAAAACACAATTCCTTCTCCCAGTGTGTACTTTAATTTACTTAAAAATCATGGAATGAGAGAGTAAGTGTATGGCAATAACTTCAGTAAGACTGATGCTGAAGAATTCATAATGATAATGTCTCTCAAATAATTCAATCAGAAATGAGGCCTGATTGGCTAGTTTCTTCCATTTCATACACTCAGTACAAATTCTAAGGTGTACTTTATGAATGAAACAAACAGTAAGATGAATATCAGATTCTAGCAAGTGTGCAAAATACCTGGGAAAGCATTTTATTCCAACATTATGTGTTACATTACAATCTCATCCCTGAGATCTAATCTAAGGTCCCTAAAGTGCCTGGGTGTCCATATCTTTAGATATCGTTCACACACTAAGTGTGAACGATATCTAAAGATATGGACACCCAGGCACTTAGGGACCTTAGTTAAAATCCATGAACTGTGGGTAGATCATTCCTCATTTCATTTCCTTTAGCAGCTAATCAAAAAGGGGTATGATTTATCAAAATATCTTGTAACCTTGCTATTACAGCTTCTTTAACTGCTTACTGGGCACCAGCTGTGATACTTTTTAGCAATTCAGAATACAAGAGACATGAGAGACAACTACATATATATACAACTGTAATTCTCATTAGATAATAAAATAAAAAGATAAAAAATCAAGGTAAATTATGTAAATGGAGTGCACTTAATATTACTAACACTTTTTAGGAAGACAGTATTTAAGCAAACAAAAATAGATATATCAATTTACCTGTCTAATGTTAACTTCATTCCCAATTCCAAGGGATGAATCTGCCAAACGGTTCACTCATACTCATACTCTACAAATCTAAGTGTTAATGTAAAATATAGACTTTCATACAAATATACCTTTCTTTCATACAAGTTGGATGTTTCCTACATAGCAAGGCAACAGCAGGTACAGATGAAGAATGGCTGCATTTGCTCACATCCACTCTCTCAATCTCATGTATGATGCAAAGAAATAAGAAACTCCAATCCACAGCCAAGCCTTACACATCTTTCCTTGGTTTCCCTTGATCACTTCATATGCCTTGGTTTAGCCCTAACAGTACATTGCCCCCTGTTTATCACATTATTTTAATTCATTCTATCCTATGCACACCTCTCACCCTCCTGCATGTTCAAGCCCCAATAACTCAAAGCTTCTTTTACTTCATCCTTCCATTCCGTTTCTCCTGCTCCCTCTACTTCTTTATTTATCCTATCCTAAGTCCAAATCATTTTATCACACAAACTTCTCATTACTGAGCTCACACACTTTCTCCATGAGTTTTTTTATATTTTCGGCCTCACATTTTTAACTTTCAAAACGTCCTGTAAGTAATCAGCCAATTATATTAAACTTTGTTTAAACTTATGGTTCATTAGATTCACTCTCAGATATAATGTAACTACAAATTCATTTAAAAGTTTTCAAAGTACATTTCAGTTTGAGAAAATACATGATAAATCAATATTTCTTAATAGTTTTGGGATCAACCTCTTTCATTCTGACTCAACAAACATGATTCCATTTTGCAGAACGTGAAAGAGGGAAGGAAACTATAAGGCCCTAGAAAAACTAAAATTTTCCCATGGAAGAGACTTCCACTCTGCTTGGCCAGATAATACTATAAATAACGTAAGCTTCAACATATATAGCAAGTTCCTGATATAGATCAGACCCTACCTTCTAAAATAATCAGGTACCTACATACAGAAAACAACTATTCTAACCTCCAGTGTATGCATAAAGATCTGTGATAACAAGCATCATGGCAAGTGGAGTCCAGTGTGTTACTTGGCCCACTGTCACTGGAGCTGATACAACTGTTGATGAAGCATCACCCAAAGATACAAGTTCCGTCCATCTCCTATCAAAATATAAAATGTGTTCAGTCACTTACAATGAGAATATAAGTATGAATTATTGAAGCACTACAGTTTGTTTGGAATGGCTATATATTTTCAGAGATGATACCAATGGGAAGGAACTGGTAAAAGGTCAACCCAAAACATTAGTGTGTCAGGCTGTCTACAATCAAGTATATAATCATTACCATATCAGCAGGATTGTTTATAAATATTCTTTTCCAAGCACTAGAGATACATTGCATCTTATCTTCCACATTCCCTCCCTTCTGGCACAATTTTCCCTAACTGTAGTCCTTCCTCATTTTCTGTTCCTTTAATCAAAACACACTTCAGTTTGATTAATATACAAATGTACTCAAAGAAAACCCACCAGGTCACTTTAACCCTAAATAATTAGAAGTTATCATATTCATAAATACTTTCAAGACTGCTTGAAAAAGAAGACCAATCCAAAGTAAATTCTGATCCTGTATACTATTTTCTGTTTGAGGTAAAATACCAAGAGCAATGGAAGATGCTTACTTTGGTGGTAGAGTAAGAAGATCTGGTAATGTTCTGTGTATGGTCACTACCAACTTGACTGCAAGGGATTCAACAACACTCAGCAAATCTCTGGTTCCCAGCACTCTTCCTATAATATCCACTTCAAAAAGATCATCACTGCAATACAGCATCTGTCTTAATACCTCATTGTAGTCATCATCCTGAAACAGGATATATTTCATGAGCAAAAATTAAGGACTTTGCCAAAGAACATAATGGTTAAGATTTATTACTGAATTAAAAAACTGAAGAATACCACTTACACTCATTTATTACATTAGCAGTAATTTCTTTTCCTTCATACCTCTGTTGCATCTTCCACCTAAGCAAGTTACCATCAGTAACAGAGGAACAATGGTCTTACACAGATCCACTTCTTAGCTGTGAAGTACAATATACCAAAAGTAGGACCTACCATCCTTAGGCAAGCCCTATAGACTACTTCATGATTTCATAATGGCTGCTTAATATGCCAGGGCTCAGCTTAATGACAGCAGGTTATCCACACGATTTTACTACTTCATGATTTCATAATGGCTGCTTAATATGCCATGGCTCAGCCTAATGACAGCAGGTTATCCACACGATTTTACTAAGTAATGTCGTATTTGATCTACCAGAATATTTGCTACTACAGAAAGCTTTCCATCTTTCACATGGAAGTTCTGTACTCATCACCAATACATTCATTTTAAATTTGGTGTATCTTTATAATGAAAAACTTTCAGCGATTGAGCATATTCTTTAATATTATTATAATAATACTGTAAATATCATAAATTTCTCTTGTAGCAAAAAACCTAAAGAGAATTCATAGCTAATACCACATGATGGATGCCAAGAGAGGCCTTGATCAACTAACTCAAAACTACCAAGGAAGGAGTGAAATCATCATATTTGTATCATGTAAAAGTAATATGTTCTTTCTAATGTCTCAGGTCATTCAATGGCAAATGAAGGTATCACACAAACGTTGCTTTCTGATTAAAAAAATTTATCACAAATAGCTCGCAGTGTTGGGAATGGGGACAGCTGTTATGTAAAATTATTCAATTCCAGCAAAAGGAACAAGCCTGTATGCACTTTATCCACTCCATGTAATTGAGAACAAAGTTATTAAAAAAAGACAAGAAAAAAAAAAAACATTGTAGAGATCAAATGACTCAAAGATTAAACAAGAGCCATTTTCTTTGACTCTACTCATATGCTTCCTCCAACTCTGCAAGGTAGTGTCAGTTACATATCAATAATATGCTCATCAGCACACATCCACTCTCTAACTGTCATGTGTAATGAACTGAAACCAAACCCTATCATCCACAGTTAATCTTCATGACTATTCCATGGTATGCATGGAATATTCTTTATTCACAACTGTTTTTCTGTCTCAGCAAGGAAGCATATGTAACAAATAAACAATGGTCCCATTTGAAAACATATCCATTACCTATCTGTCTATCTATATCTCTGACACCCATTCCCTTCAGGAACTCCCACCAAAGAGGAGACCATGGCAAAAAGTCCCCTCATGCCCCTGTCCTTGCATGCCTCCTTCTTAAACAAAATTCTATGCATTCTTCCACCATTTCTCTCCCTCCAGTATTCTTCCACTCTATTTCCCCATGTCTTCCTGTAATACCAATCCCTTTACTCATACTATCATACACTCTCCTTGTAAAATCCCCATCATGCATTCCTTCCACATGCCAAAACCACCTCATAGTATTGTTTTACCCACTCTGCCACTCCACTGCTCATTCCCTTTGTATTCCCAGCCATAACGATCTAAACAAAATGTGCCAGAAATGTCACAATACCTTATTGTTAATAGCAAGATACCTGAAATTTTATGTTTGTATCCACTTTTGTATCTAGCAGGTAAAACTTACCATATGAAACTATATAACTATGTAATATATGTTATATCAACCCACTAGGGTCTGACTAAGACCCTTTGTGACCCCTTACCATATGAAACTATATAACTATGTAATATATGTTATATCAACCCACTAGAGTCTGACTAAGACCCTTTGTGACCCCTTTAATCCTTCTGTGCTACCACTCACAGGAGGAGTATGGGGTGCACAATAAATTTGCCGGGGTTACCGGCACAAACCAAATCAAATCAATCATTTGCCATGACCACCCCTTGATGGAAGTTACTAGAGGGAATGGAGTCAGAGATATAGATAGATGGATGGCAAAATCTATACTTTCTCTCTATTTCCTTTCAAATAACACTACTTTACTTTTACTCACATTTACCTTCAATGGCCTATACTTACACACATAAAATACACTTACAACCTTCTGCAACTCCTCTTCACTCTAAGCAAACAACACAGTATCATCAGCAAACTGGCTTGTCGCTGCCACCATTCATCACCACCACATTCCAAATCTGCACCCACATCCTAATTTTGCTGTCATCCATCCATATATATGTTAAAAAGCCATAGTGATATCATACAGCCCTGTCTCACATCCACATTTATACAAAAACTTTCACTTAACTCTCCACCCACTCCTACATATGTATTTGCTTCTCTATAGAAGGCTTTCACTCCATCTAAAAGTTGTCCCCCATCCCATATAACCTTAGCACATCCCATAAAGCATACCAACTGACTCTTTATACACTGTCTCCAGATCCATAAAAGCTGCATACAGTTTCTCACCTTTTGCTATATAATTCTTTAGTCATTCTCACTGCAAAAATCTTGTCCACACATCCCCTACCTTTCCTAAAACCCCCCTACTCCCTACTTATCCTGCATTTAGTCACTTCCATCACCCTATCAAGAAACATTCTTACACACTTTTCCTGGTATACTTAACACACTTGTTCCCCTATAATTGCTACATACATCCTCAACACCTCTACATTTGAATAAATGGCACAACTTTTTGCTTCCATGCTAAATTACATATCAAATGCATCCACTCTATCACACACTTTTTCCTCTGTACTTCAATATTTCAGCTGTAATCCCATCAATTCCAGGTGCCTTTCCTACCTTCAATCTTATTATCACTCTTTTTATCTACCTTTTTGCTGTAGGCCACTGCACTTGTATCCTTTCTTTCCTTCCTCCATATCAATGCATGTAACAAATGCTGCCTCATCCATCTATCTATTAATCTATATCTCTGATGCTCATTCCCTCTGGGAACATCCTCAAGGCAAAAGAGTCTCCATAACTGGTAAACTCCAGTGCTGCCCAACCTTCACCAACATACATCAGTTCTTCAAAATACTCTTTTCATCTTCCTTTCACTTCCTTCTTTTAATTCAGAAACTACCTCTCCTTACTCTTCACAACTACATTTCCACTCTTACATCTACCTCTTTCATTTTTCACCTCCTCCCAATACATTTCATTTTCCCTCAAATTTTCACTCAAATTTCTTCCAAAATTTTCTACTCTTTTTTTTCTTTTCTCCAACAGCTTCTCAACATTCAGCTTTCACATATTCTTCCCTCCTCCTTTGCTGAACTTCTGCTGGTACATGCCTTTCAAGCAATCCATCATATGCCTTTTTTTTCTCTTCAACAGCATTTCTAATCTCATTCATTCACTATGCATTTCCCCTTTTATTCTCATAATTCATAATCCTACTTCCTTGGGATAAGGAAGAAAGAATACTTCCCACGTATTTATTCCCTGTGTGTTGTAAGAGGCGACTAAAAGGGAGGGAACGGGGGGGCTGGAAATCCTTCCCTCCTGTTTTCACTTTTCCAAAAGAAGGAACAGAGAAGGGGGCCAAGCGAGGATTATTTCCTCTAAGGCTCAGTCCTCTGTTCCTAACACTACCTCACTAATGCGGGAAATGACGAATATGCATGAAAGAAAAAATCTTATCTACTAATTCTGTAACCCTTAACATTTTTAACAGTCTTTCTCTAAACATTCTAAATATCTAAGTCCGACTTTTTTTTTTTTTTTTTTTTTTTTTGTTGAAGGCTCCAGTCACGGACAAAAGTCCACATCAAGGCCGGGCCCTAATT
>JAYMFT010312460.1:0-10102 GCA_038088735.1 Panulirus argus | reverse complement strand
AGAGAGAGAGAGAGAGAGAGAGAGAGAGAGAGAGAGAGAGAGAGAGAGAGAGAGAGAGTTTTAGTGTGAGGAGAGAGCGTGAAGAGGAGCGAGAAAGAGGGAGTGCATGGGATGCACAGGTAACAGAAGACTTGACGGCCCATGACGAACCTATCTGCAATGTAGGTCTAAAATAGTGGTAGAAACAAGATAGTAAAGCAGATGGCACCTCCCCACCCACCTCTCCCTCCGGCTCAACCACCCTGAAAAAAAGAAGGAATCATATGGCATGGAGGAAACGCAGAGCCATGAAAAGTTTCCAGGGAAGTGTCAGCGGGAAGATTCCCTACCAGTCTGACAACAAAGTGATAAATGATAAAATTCATCATCTGCTGATAGCAGATATCAATGAAAGGGGTGGGAGGAAAAAGGGAAGGGGAGGATAGTGCATGGAATGGGTGGGCAGTAGTACAGGGGAGAAACGGGTAGTGTGTGGAAGGCGGCGGGTGTCACATGGGAGGCAACATCGGATGAGGGAAGAGGGTTTGCGGTGGGAGACAGCGTCAGAGCGACAGCTGACAAAGGTGTTTTCGAATGGGAGGAAGAGCAAGTAAGGGCTATCCGGCCGGAGGGAGGCAAATGGTGCGGAACCAAGAATGGGAGAAGAGGTCCCACGTAAAGCTGCATACCATGGGAGGTGAGGGCAGGTCTCCTCGTCTCGTGTTACGTTCGTGTCAAGAAAGACGGCCAAGACTCGCCTCCAGCCATGCAGTTTTCAAAGAGGAGTTTAATCATGTTTTAAAATTAGTTCCCCTACGCCATAAGGGGGTTAAGTGACGTCAAAAGGTCTTAGCCCGGGGATTCACCAAGTGTCTAAGGGGTTTAAATCGGGTGAAAAATATGATGGGGAGGGAAAATCCATCGTATTAGTTGTGGATGCCTTATCAAAGGTGTTTGGGTCATGGACCAGACAGCCACGGTTAATGGAAACGGATAGCCGGGACTCTGTACGCATATCACTACAATATTCTGTCTTTGGAAGTGCTCTATCTTTTCCTATTCTGGTCTGTTATCATGCAGGTCTCCGATTCCTATTTCCTTCAGCATTTCCCATTCTTTTAACTTTCGATCATTCTTCACCAATTTCTCTTCCAATCCCTACCTACATTCCTCTCCGTCTGTTTCATTAGTTCCCTGTACAGTTCTGTCCACTTTTTGCTTTACCATTTTCCGTCTCCCTTTCTTCGAATACCCGTAGAGAGAGAGAGCTATAATAGCCATCCCCAAATTCCTTGGAGCTCCCGATGATACCGACAGTCCACAAACCCAAACAAACTTCGGCAGCTGAGGACGTACGAGGAAACTGAGTTTGAGAAGTGTCAAGAAGGATGCGAGGAAACGCCTCCTCGCTGACAAATTAGCGGAGATACGGAACAAGATAAGAGATGACGATGCGAGTGAGGCTACGCTGGGAAATTCGGATATCTTCATGTCTGAAATGTGAGGAGGTTAAGAGGCAGGGCTCCGCAAGAGTAAAACTACGTTTCTGGATGCAAGAAAGGGTAGTCACATACACAGAAAGCTCGAAAACAGTAAAATAAAACTGCACACACACACACACGTTGCTCAAGAGATGAGGTCCAACGATAGTAAAACCTCCTCCCCGTACAGTACAAGCAGGTAATTAAAAGTAGTTAATTACACACACACACACACACACACACACACACCCTTCAGCTTGGGATTCGCTCAGACAGTAGACCGACCACGTCCATCCAAGATGACTAAATTCTGTAGCGAGTCTGCGCTCCGGCAGCACGCCGAGTCTCCTGCCCAGAGCTGGAGCGAGAGGAGGGAAGGAACAAGCGACACACACGGCGGATGAACAGGCAACGTGAGAACCCCTAAAGACCAGGCAACCTTCACCTGTCCTTCGGGAAGCGTATTGCGAATTCCTGCATAGTCCAGTCTGCCCTGCGTGGCTTCGGGTCACCCTCATGCAAGGCGTGGGGAGGAGCCCTTGCTTGCCACCAGCCGACCTTGCCAGGGACATAACGGCGAAGCCTTTGGGCAGCAGCACTGGCGGATGGGGACTACCGCTGGCGGAGAGCCTCCTCAAAGGGGCAAGAATGGTACCTCCCACACCCTAAGCGAAGTTACTCCTACTGACCGTGTCCAAGGCACTTTAGGTCGCCACCTCATTGTTCAACCCTCGACAATGTCCCGGATCGGGCCGAATCCACGTGATGGTTAGATATCCAAGTGTATATACATACGTGTGTATTGCCCTCTTATCTAATTGCTAATACCGAAGTGGACCGCTACTGAGAAAAATCCGACGAGATAAAAGTCAGCCGGACAACCTTTGCTTCAAAGGAGGTGTTCACTTTCCCAAGACCTCGGAAACCCATTCCTTGATAACTCCGCTGTACAACACACGTCCGAAGGACGGCGAAAAGTTGGGCGCAACACAAAACGAGAGAGAGAAAGAGCCACAAAAAATAATACAACACACCGCAACACACAATACACAGAGCAACCAACACAAAATATCAAGATACAAAGGAGGAAAAAACACGAATAAAAAAAAAATCCCACAATACGGACGACCGAAACAAAAATGCAGTTTTCAAGTAGAGATGGCGAGTCTGTATGACCGGTCACTACATATTCACTATACATGTTCGCTCGAGTTTCGCTTTTACGTGCACCACATTCACTATTCAACTACTTAATACTTTGTGTGTGTTCCTCGTTGCCTATAAGTGCACTATACACACTGAAAATGTGTCCTACATAAACCTCTACGGACTTTTCTGATGTAGCAGTTTCCCCAACACACTGGTCATATCCTACAAGCAACAGGGGTCATAAGTGTGTCTGCTTGCCCTCCTGAACAGGGGCTACAGGAGCGCTTGCTTGCCCTGCCGAAGAGGGACGAAAGGAGCGCTTGCTAGCCCTCCTGAAATTAACAATAGGTAGGCAGCTTTTCCACCAGACGAACGTGTCAACAAAGGCTCGAAATTACGTTCGAGATTTGGACCGAACCGACGAAATACGAATTAACTTTATGACTTAAAGGAACAATGGTCGTGTATAATGCCAATGTAAATTCCGAAACAGAGTAATGAACAATTCTGTGTTCAAAGTCTATTTCATTTTCCCACCATCATCAAAGTGTTTTTTTCTATTTGACATTAACGTGTCACTTATACATGCCATTCCCTTATAAATTTGTTGTTTTATATAAATATAAGGAATATTTGAGGTCGTCAGTTCGACTTTCATGTATATTTATCTCATTACGTATATTCAAACATTGTTATATTCAAGTTCCTCCTTTATCCTATCAGATATGCTGGTCATTATAGGGAACATACATCATTATTCAGAGAAAAAGGACACCAAAACACAATCTTAAGGGAACCATACCTTTTACCTTACATATCTTACTTTAAATCTTAGTGTAAGAATCTTCGTTGTATAGTAACACGTATTCAGTGCATAAATCTCAAAGGCAGACAAGACTCGTTTCGTTAATAAAGAGCTTCAACAATTTACATAAGATACTTAACAGTTTACGCAATCATAAATGAAAAATATCTATTCTAAATCAAATATATCAAAGGAATTCCCAACACAGATCATGTATCATTTTCTCGAGACGTGAAACAACAATCAGAAGAGCACTTAAGTAGAGAGAGACCGCACAGTATTGTTCACCTGGTCTGTTTCACGACAGAGTGAAGCAAGAACCGTTCTCAGTGAACAGTTTTGGTACAGCACATGTAGTGACATCGTTATGATATCACTGCATGCCATCGATGTTATCTCCCGAGTGCCTGGTAGCAACTGGTCCCAAGATAGCAGAGAACAGGCCACCAGAGAAGGAAAAAAAAAATCACGGTTTTGTGGGCCCCCGACCCCTGCAGCTCGTCTGAAACCGCCTCGGAAATTGCATTAGTGATTCAGCGAGAAATCAAAAGGACCCTGCATTACGTATATCATCAGGATGATTTCTCCTCCCGATACACAACCCGCCAAACTCGGTTGTTTGCTGGCTCGCCGAGAACTTCAAACCCCTTACGCTGAGAAACTCAGACTTTCGCAAGAGGTTTTGGGGTTAGTGGGGCTGCCGGCGATCTCGAAAACCCATTCAACCAACACCACGTTTCTTGTACCATCAACCACATCATGTTACTCTCTATGACACGGTCGTATTAAAGGCATTAAACCCTTCTCAGGAAAGCAACTTCGACTCCCGGTAGGTTACCGATGTAAAGCACAGAGTATTTAGAACATTCTCCGGCGAGGATGAAATCTTTTTTTACGGTTACTGATAAGAGCCTCTCAAAGGAAAGGTATAATAAAGGGTACTTACAGTATCCCACTTCCCTTCATCTGATCTCCCTAACCACCACTTTTTTTTCACAGGAGCCAATAAGGCTCGGGTAAAAGGATTCCCCTTGTCGAAGCCATATTGGTTTGGTAAGCTGAGAGTTTATCCTAACTGGAAAAATATATATAAGGGTAGTTAATATCAGCTCGGCGGGTGTATGTTGACCCAACTCTCGAGAACGGAGAGGTTATGGGATGGATATGCCGCCGTGTCATTCCCTCTCATTTACACTCGACCCACTCGTACACTCCAATGCAGGAGCTGTGTGTGCATAGTTGGAGTGTATGTGGTCTCAGAATTAATTATCTTTAGCAACCGAAGAAAGATTTCTCGGTTAATGGATGTACTGCAGGTTAACGCCAGCGGCCTTAATGACCCTGGCAATTTAAGGATCCAATACCTTAAAAACCTCATCCAACCTCTCCACTGACCCTCATATACCTCACTCGAATCCCCGCACCTGACTTCAAGATTCGAACCCATACACAATTTCCTGCCACTCCCTTAACCCCTGACATATCCTTTCTATACACTATCCCCCTTCATCTAACTCCAGCTTCACCCCCCCCCCCCCACGTTCGCCCCCCACTCACCTCATTTCCCCTTACTTGACCCCTCTCTCACCCCCGGCCTACGTTCACTTCACCTTCCCTCGTTTGAACTCCCGTGTATTGACCTCCAATCACGCATCAAATATCCACCACAAGTTTTTACATCTCCAACCAGTTTACACAATAAATTTATATATATCTATGAGAGTGTGTGTGTGTGTGTGCGCGCGCGCTAAGCCCCATCGAGATAAATCAGTGGGCGTAGCAGTTACTGAATATGCAGGAATCATAGTAAGGATGTTTATGCCAAATCTTGGCAAGAACCGCGATGAGGCAAGAAACAGGGTTAGGCAAGATAAAGGGTAAGCAAGATACAGTGTGACAACTGTAATCAATTAATCGTACGAAGTCTGTGAAATGTATCTCATTGCAATACTTCCTCTAAACTGACACAGAGAATTCACGAAACAGGAACCCAGAATATAAGGTTATGGTTTGTCTGACCACTGACCCAACAAAATCATTTAAAAAGTCTCAAATCAGTTCAGTGAAAAAAGAGTCTGAGGTCATTAGAGCAGTGTATATGCCTACCAAGTTTTGTATAAACCGGTTCTACAAGGAAAGAACGGCGCAAAACCTACAGTTTTTAAGAATTAAAGAGAGAACTGTGTGTGACGTAATAGTGATTCAATCAAAAGATTGTATTTCCTTCAGTCAACAGATGATGATACAGGTTTGCCGAAGGTGGCTTTTAACTCGCAAGGTAACCGAAAGTCAAGCCGAATCCGGTAGCGCGCACACACACACACACACCTACAATATATATATATATATATATATATATATATATATATATATATATAAATAGATATATATATATATATATATATATATATATATATATATTGCCCTCCTACCAGAAGTTCTTTGGAACCCTTCCTGAAGAAGTTTTATTTCCGCCTTTTAAAATATATCTTAATAAAATTCACGAAATTAATGTTCAGCTGATTTTCCAGCAAAATTTCAGAACCACAATGGGATCAGAGTGGCATGAGACTTTAATTTTTACTTTGACAATAAAAAGGCATCAACAAAGCCCAGGAGGTCGGAAAGTGAGAATTCCTGAGTCTTGCAAACTCTCTCTCTCTCTTTCTCTCTTCTTTTCCCATTCCCTCTCTCGCCCCATAATATTTCTCACCTTCTTTCCCTTCCTTCTCTCTAATTTTCCCTCTCTCCCTTACTCCCCTCATTCGTCCCCTTCCCTCCCGCCTCTCATCATCACCCTACTTGCTGTTCTCTTTCCTCCTCCTTTCCTGCCAGGATCTTTATCCCCCTCCCTATAACTCCCTCCACATTCTGCTTCTCCTCTGACCACCACTCTCTTTAGGCTCCCTCTCTATAAACCCCCTCTCCATCCCCCCCCCCTCCTTATAAACTCCCTTTTCAGTCTCCCTCCCCCTGACCTCCACTCCCCTCCCTGTCTGTCTCCTAAGAAAATCCCTTCACACTCTTTCCCCGTCCCCCTCCCTCCTTGCCTATGAACTCCCCCTCCCCCACACATCCCCAGAATCTGCTGACATGCCTCCCCCCACCCCCCGCACCACCCATGCGTGCCACCATTTGCTAATTAGAAGGGAAGGAGTTCTTCTTCGTCCCTCGGTGATGACTCTTGTCAAACGGCCTCTCTCAACCCTTTCTTTGTTTCATAGGTTCCCCTCCCCCCCCCACCGCCCTCTTTCCTTCCTTCCTGCTATCCCCCCCTCCCCGCACCCCTTCCTTCTCCTCCACCATCAACCCCTCCCATCTCTCCCCTAGTCCCATCCACACAACCCATTTCATTACGTCCACTGCACTGCGATCTCCCCTTCCATACTTCTCTCCCACGACTTCTCTTCCATTCACACAACTACGTCTTTTTTGGTAGTCTAATTCTATATTTTTTGTCACTTAATAGAGCTTCTTATTTCCCAGTGTCCTCATAATATTACCTTTGCCACTAGTTACCTCATAAAATGTCTCCTATACATACATATCAGTTCACCATCTGATAAGCGCGACATCTCTCTCTCTAAAATCTGTCAACTGTGGCGTCCCGAAGGATTCTATCCTATCGCCTACCCTCTTTCTTCCATCTTTATATTATTATCTTCTATCAACCTCCAACCCTACGCACTACTTAAGCTTACGTTTCCAAGAAACGTACTTCAGCTCACCTTCTCTCACTCTTTTATAGTACACTCGTTCTCCTTCTCACAATGAACATATTTCCTCCCTTCATTCGGACGTGTTTAACATCAGAATCGGGGTGAAGTCATCTATATCCCCTTTCCCAAATCTCAATCGTTTCCTGTCATTCAACTTGCAATAACGTAAACATTTCGGATATAACCAAATCCTCCACTCTTAATCCTGGACACCCCACACAATGAACACCGCTAAATATGCTTCCCACAAAGCCGTGGGCGATGTATAGAAGCCACAATTACTTCTACTTTAAGCAGCTCTTCCATATCTATGGACATATTCTTCACCCTAGTATGGCGTATATGGGTCACATATCAAGGGTGGCTCTTCTTGCACCTTTAGAAACCCACCTTTTCGCACCTCTACAAACCACCATCGACAACACCCTCCTTAAGCCTTTAGAAACCGCCGCCAACCTTCTCCCCGGAACCTTTAGAAACTACATCACCACCACCCCCCGTCGCCTCTTTAGAACCCTCTCCTCCGCTGCCATGGTTTTCCTTCTCGCGCCTTTAGAAAACCGCCAGCCTTCCTTGCTCCTGTAGTCTCCTCGCACGATACTCGTCCACTCCTTTATTTAACCTCCACTTCAAGACTCAATAAAGGTCTTCGCCACTCTCCAGCCTCTCTACCTCTGTCTGTCTTTATTGGCCTCTGTGTGTGTGTGTGTGTGTGTGTGTGTGTGTGGTGTGAAAACTGTTATTCTATTGTCGACTGACATTCTGCAATGCTTATGTTCCGTTCTTCTCATCGAGCACATCTTATACTATTTTCCCTCAAGTATATATCTATTTTCCCTTATGTATATATATACTATTCTTGGTATGTTTCTGGTTACGTTTGGTGATGATACACGCCTTTGTGTTTGTTTGATAACGTGAGCCCACTGTGTTCTATATGTCTACTATGTTTGCACAATTATCTATCACGGTTCACCTGCCTTCGAATACATCATATCTCTTATTCGCATGTGGCGTTCTTTGTTTTCTCTATTTCCCATTAGGCTTTTGTTTCTGTTTGGTAATCTGTGCCCTATTTGTTCTATGCATACTTTCCCCCCCCGTAATAATCCAATCATACTTTATGGGTATCACTATACCCGTCCGTCAGCCGAGCAGGCTACCCGCCCCGGCCTTTCTCTTAATTATTCTTCTATGACTATTTCTCTCCCCCTTTATTGCATTACTTCCCACACACTTCACACGTCGCCCTCCACTCCCTGCCTCACCCTTTGCATTTGTCTCTTATACCATTATCCTTCCCCTTCTTTATATCCTTTTTATTGCACAGTTCTCTCCCCTTCTACGCCTCTCCCCAGCTCACCGAAATCACGGCTCCTCTCCCTCTCTTTTCATTCCCCTTTGAACTCTCTCTCTCTCTCTCTCTCTCTCTCTCTCTCTCTCTCTCTCTCTCTCTCTCTCTCTCCACTTCTACCTTCACATCCCTACTTCTGCATACTATTCCCTTTCCTTCCTTCCTTTCTATCCGTCTAGTTAAACTTCCTTTCCTGTCCTCCTCTAGTTACTGCCTCTTTCTAGGTCTTATTACTTTGTCTGACGCGCTTCCTTTCTCTCGTACGTGATGTTTATATCCTTCCCATTTCGCGTCAGGCCATTTCTTCTCTTGAATGTCCCTCCATCTCGTCTTCCACCTTTCCACCGCTCTCCTGCACTCTGATTGGCCCTAACTTAAAACTATATTCTTCCCTATCCTCACAATGCTTCCCTTGCTTTCTCTTCTCCTTTTCCATCTCCCTACTACTCTACCTTACTCTTGTTATCATCCCTTTCTACCTCCTGTCCCTTTCTCATCCTCCCTCTGCTCACACGCTTCTGATCTTTCGTCTGATCTTCTGTTCCTCTTTGCCACCTTTCTGAAAGTCTTCCTCCTCCTCCTCCTCCTCCGTAATCTTGAATCTCCCTTACCGTCTCCACTCCTGCTGGCCTGCCCGTCTCTCGAGCCTCCCTCTCTCCCTGACTCTCACTCCCTCCCTCCCTCCCTTCCTCACCAACACTCTAAACAACTTGATAACGTAGCGTTAAGGGCCCTCCTCATACAATGAGTTAGACCTTCTCCGGCTCCCGCTTCTTCCCAACATTTTTACCTCCTCCGGCCGAGCTTCGCGCAATAGGAAACGAGACGGAATCGATACGCGATAAGACGGTTCTGAATCTGTAGAATCGATACCCGATAAAAAGGGATTCAATCTACAGAATCGATGTGCGATAAAACGGGTATTCAATCTAAAGATTCTTAAAAAGCACCACAAACTCTGCACATAGAAACACCTACGTAAACCTCAAAGTCTTAATTTACATTCTATTTTCTTTATCAATTTACAATCTAAATTTTTTTCTATATGACCATTTACAGTTATGACATATGGGCTTTAGTTACCTTTCCTTATCCCTAAAATTATTCATGTCTATTGAGAAAGTCTTTATCAGAAATGAATATTTACTTTTGCAATTCCTGCACGATGCAAAATCGATGCAAGCCAAAACTAGGAATTAGTTCCATACGCATTAAGAGACAGAAGTTATAACCTGCATATAATGCACTACAGAGCTTTCATTTTCAGTTTCTCACAGCCCTTTTCACACTGTCATGATCCTTTTAACTGCCATACTCCTTTTCACACTCCCACAGCACTTATCATTCATGATCCTTTTCATTGTCATACTATTTCTTTTTTTTTTTTTCATCGATGAATGATGTACACAGCGTCATGGTCTCTACTAACGATAGATCCTACGTGAAGAACTATGACCACGTATCTGATAAACTACAACTGATGAGTTATAGAAACGACAGGATTAACTATCTGCCAAGTTAACACGAAAAAAAAATATAAATACGAATGAATCCGTATTTCTACTCTCTCTCTCTCTCTCTCTCTCTCTCTCTCTCTCTCTCTCTCTCTCTCTCC
>JAYMFT010312449.1:0-10102 GCA_038088735.1 Panulirus argus | reverse complement strand
TGTGTGCGTGTGTGTGTGCGTGTGTGTGTGTGCGTGTGTGTGTGCGTGTGTGTGTATGCGTGTGTGTGTATGCGTTGTGTGTGTGTGTGTGTGTGTGTGTGTGTGTGTGTGTGAGACGCGACCATCTGTACTGATCCTGCAACACGCCCATGACCCAGGACCACTGACCCACGCACACCATCACTCTTCTCATCCTATTCACACACACACACACACCCGTACTCCCCCCTCTCTCTCACGCACCCTGGCACTCCCTCACACACTCCTCCCGCCCTTCCCGGAACCACCAAACTCTCCTCCCACTCCTGTGGCACTCCCAGATCTGCCCCACACTCCCAGGCGGAATACATGTGGGCCAGAAGCTGGCCTTGGCCCCTCTCACCTGGGCCTCTCCCCCAGACCCCTGGGCCAGAGCTCATCTCACATGAGCCTCCCGCCCCCACCTGGGCCAGGCGTATGGGGTCGCTCCACCGCCCCTCCTCTACACACCCTGACGCCCCAGGGATATAAGTCATGGGGGACCTGATCCAAAAAGGTTCTGTGACTGGTAGTCGCACGAACATGGGTGCTCCCACGTGCCTAGGGTAAGGCCTGGCCTTGGAAATGCTAAACCTGTACGTGTTAGATCATCAACCTGATTAGGGTCTGTCATTCATGTGGCAATGTTTTACTTCATTTCTTCCTTCGCTCTGTTGAAGACAGGATTGACATTATTGTTCACCCTTTGAATAAGTGATGCAAATGAGATAACTTAGTTTACAGTAAATATACACGACGCCGGACTATGTTATACGCAGAAGCCACAGGTGTGCAATACCAGCATGAGGTCCTGACTGTCAAATTAATGTTTTAACATGTAAAGTACTAGGTGCACGCCAAGAGCAATCCCTGAACCTTCAGGTACATAATACAGCTGATCCCTAAGTCTTCAGGCGCACAATATAGCCAACTCCTAAGGTTTTCAGTGCACAATACAGCCGACCTGAGCGAAGTATAGCCGACCCCTGAGGATTCAAGCGATTGGTTGGATCCCGTCATAACTAAAGCGCCTCTGCTTTATAAAGATGTACCAGTTACCCTCAGCATCTTGGTCTAGCACGTCAACATACGCCGTTTTGGGTCTGCCACCGCGGTCAGGTCACCTGAGGCTAACAGACGGGAGCACAGTTTGTGTCGCGACCACGATGAGTAAGGAGGGAGGTTCCACCGCTGGTGATTTGTTTACCACTGCTCGGGTAGTCTTACAGAAGCTGTTTCCTAAAGGGAAAACCCTTAAACTTTTCTTACGAGGAACGAGATCGACTGCTGCATGTTCCGTGACAGTGGAACGAGGAAGTGAGCTCAGTGACCTGGGCACCAGCAGAAACAGCGAGTGGCCTTCGTTGCTTACAGTTGACCAGTGCACTATTGAGCCCCCAGGTATGTATTGAATCATGGGAGACATGCTATTTACACTGATTCAGTACTAGAGTAATGGAGTCTCTCCTCCAAGTCTTGCCCCTGGCTGAATGCCGCGACGTAGCCCGTGATTACAGCAACAGGTTAAGTCCTTAAAGGTAAAATTAAGCCCAGTCTAATCTTGAGTTGTCTACGGTAAGAATCTCGTTAATTCCTCTCTGGCTTTGGCCACGGTAGTTACGTCAACCAGACTAGCCCTGGCGACAGATGTGAACCTCTCAATAAAAATCGGAGTTTACATGAACTTCAGCAAGTTGGGCAGTCGAAGAACCTGCCCCGCCAGGGTCGAACAAGTCTCCCGAGGGGCATCCTACGACGGCTTTTACGTCGGAATTCTTGTCTTTCTCAAACCGAAAATCTCAGAATTGGAGGTACAAGAGCCGGGAGAGTAAGGGGCGCGTGTGCTGGCGTCAGGAGACGAGCCACACTGACGGTGGTACACTACAGGTGCTCGTGCTGTGAGACTGGAGACGGAGGGGTCCGGGTGGCGCCCTTGAGCACCAAGGAGTCACCCCTGGGTATGATGGCCAGGCCAGGCCAAGCCAATCATATCTAAGGGTCGTACCGCCGTGCTTAAGATGGCCGAGGAGGGGCAGTGTCCGCCTGCATTTGCACTCACAGCACCGAACCACCAGCTGCTGCATCGGACACCCAGGTTTACCTTACCCTTCTGTGTCACTGACTCATGACTAAGCCAGTCCTCTCTGGGTCCTCACCACTTCTGAAACACCCTAATTCTTTCCTTAAGCCTCTCTAGCAACTTGTGCCAGTAACACATGCTTCCACGCAATCTGCAGACACGCCCCTCACATACTCCAGCTGACTTCAGAAAACACCATCCTGTATCCAGCCCTTGACCCACCACCGCCCTCTCATCACCAGGTTCCTACTGTCGTCTCCAGTCACCTCAGTACAAGACCCAAGAGGAATGAGAGTGTGTATACACACGATCTCCGGAGAGGCACCAAGGATTGTAAGGATGTCCACTGGACAAATGGCTGGCTGGCTGCCCATATAGACCTTACCATAAAGATCCCTCTGCTGCTCTCGTACCTCCTCAACACAGGCAGTAACCTTAATTAAGAGGGACACCAACCCACCGCTCCCTGTCCGCACCCACATGGGGGTATCAGGAGCAACTATCTAGCGCCGGACTCCCCACCTGACACCATAGGAAATGATGACTGCCCACTCGTATTTCTCTTAAAGTGATGCTGTGTAGGGTGCAGTGACCTGCACCGGTGCAGTGAGCTGCATTGGAACAGTAAGCTACACTGGAGCAGTGAACTGCACGGGTGCAGTTACCTACACTGGTTCAGTGACCTACACTGGTGCAGTGCACATGCTTTGATGTACGATCTGCCGAGTCCAGTGACCTCGAGTGGTACAAAGAGTTACATTGGTGCTCTAACCTCCTTTGGTGCCCTGACCTGCAGAGGTGTCCTAACTTGCAGGACAGTCTTGTCTTACAGCGGTACAGACGCACGTTGGTGTGTCATCCTGGGGTGGGGCAGGACACCCCGTACCACCAGCCCCGGACAGGTTCGTCTATAGATGAGGTCTGGTCACCAGGCTTGTCCGGCCATATATGACGGTTGTTCACCAAGCTCGTCTGGCCACAGATGTACGCTGGTCAGTAGGCTTGTCTGGTTCTGTTTGACAATGGTGAAGTTCAATCACGTTCTTGTCTTTAAATTTCTCCTCGTATTATCTTTTTAAGACATCGTATCACTCCGTTATCATCAAACTCTTGTCCACCACCATCTTCTTCATGTAAGTGTTCAGTACAGGTGTCGTGGAGGGATGTGAGAAACGTCAGATGGTGAAGCAAGTATAGTAAAAGACAGATCAAGTTACGTGCTCACACAGTATCTTAATGAACAGCAGATACCGTACTGCCGGACTCCTGTAACGCACCTCATTGAGAAGAAAATATTACCCCACTGTGTCCAGGCACACACACACACTCACACACACAAGAGCCGCCCAGGCCAAATCTTATCTCAGGACGAGACTTTACCCATCCTGGCCTGAGGTCCGGGGACATCCTCCCCAATTATGAGATAACAATGGCAACCCGACACCCGGACGGCGGTCGACCTGGCCCGCTTGATTCACGGGACTGAGGGTCAGATTGGCCTTAAGAACGGACCAGGGCCAAGATGGCCTGGGCCAGGCTGGCCCGATTCACGAAAGAAACTGAAAGGACACAATTAACAGATAATGCAGAGGTAAAGGCAAAGAAAGATGGTATATAGGAGTAGCAGAGAGACCGGCACAACAGATTAAGAACAACGTCAAAAACTAACTTACAATTTTAGTGTAAGTGTTAAAGCGAAGTGAAAATGTGGTAAAAGATCACATTAAGTGGAAAAAGTAGGTCTGTGGACATAATAAACACCATCCAACATACTTGGGAAGAAATATCAGAAGTAGATTGGCCGTGAGCAGTGTGTGTTAATTCACTATGTAACTCCAGCAGGTGCGGGGCGGAATACAAATGACATGATGAAAATCTTAGAAATTTCTTAACAGCCGATGAGACACCGAAGCGTGGGGTGTCAGAGAGGGAAGCTGGCTGGCCGGAGGGTGAGTGGTCAGGGAGGGAGGTAGGCGAGGCGGACTGGATAGTGGAGCGTGGTCACCACCTACAGTGATATACAGTACCATAGGGTCTAGGGGAAGGTCAGGTAGGACCAACTTATTACAGTAGCAGGTGCGCCCTTAACTTGGTACTAATGCCGGGAGCTGAAGCGGCGGCCCAGGTGACCACAATACAGTACACCCAAAACCCTCACTGAAACAACTTCAAAGGCAAGGATAAAAGTAATAATGTAGCGGCACATTCAAATGTTAGATAAGAGATATTCATTAAACAAGTGAAGGTATTAATGACTACATGAACAACGAAATAGCATAAATATACACAGACGCGTGTGTGTGTGTGTGTTTGAGTTTGTGTGTGTGTGAGTGAAACTAAGATATGTATCTTAGACAAACATTAAAAAGGATTTATACTCATGTTGAAAGGTCGTCAAGGCAATAAGTTACTATAAATATGCGTAGTTAAATAGGAGAAGAACACACAACAAACAAGAACGAATCAATCCCAAAAGAAGAAAGTGTTGCCAGTGGAGCGCCGCCCCATCGTAAATAATTATTGCCATGTTTACGGTGGGTTCGGGCGGCCCCGGCCCACACGACCTGGGCGTGGCGGCCTGGCCAGCCAGCCAGCCAGCCCAGACCGCCACCCTGGACAACAGGTCACTGACTGATATGACACTTTTAGGAGACAGTTTAGCAAGATTGGTAAATACTGTGTTCAACACGGCCACAAACCCATAAATGGTGCCGAAGATGGAGTGCGGAGGGAGGGTGGTGAACGGTGGGACTGTGTCGGGCAATCCATCATCTGAGCGTGCCCGTCGGTGTCGCATAGCCTCACGTCTCTGGGGCAAATGTTAATTATACCCCCAACAGAGAGAGACCAGCCATTGATGGTGCCGTGGGAGGGTTTTTAAGTTCTCTCTTACCTAATTTTCTCTCAACTGCTGTACATCGCAGCGTTGGCTACACCTTGTCACATCATCGAATGCACAAATCAGCCCAATTATCATACCAGACACCACCAATCATCAGGAGTACACAGTGTATTGAGGATGCGTCACCAGGACACTTACTAATTATTTCACCGTTTCCTGTTTCGTAACTTCCGACATATCACGCATTATATCATTCTATGTATTTAATTAGCCTAAAATCTTTCTAGTGGCTCGTGAAGCCCAAGGCTGGTGTTCTACTTCCAGTAACGAAGTGAGAACTTCTTTGACGAAACTGTGATCCTAATGAAAGATCCTCGTCAAAAGGCGGCTTTCCTTTCGCTGTGTAACCACAAGCAAGCAAAGTCCTATAACATGCACTGTATACACGAATATGTATATATGAATTCTGACCACATATCTCCTGCACGTCGAAGAAGTTGATTAAGATGGGCGGGAGCTTGGGGCTGGTAATTCGTCCATCGTGTATTACTCTCCAATAGAGGTAAGAGAGAAAGGAGCCAGTCTCATTAGTCTGTTTATGACCCTACCTCGCCCTCAAGTCACCCTGAATAAGCAGTACAGCAGCGGCTCCTTATACCATATTACTATAGTGCGGTGCCCAGCCCCTGCTTCCCACAGAATCTGCCAAGGTCACTGTTACCCACAACATGGGGATGGACGCTGCCATTTCGTCCTCCTTCACCCCGTCCGTCCTGCAATATTTACACAGAGACCGTGGGCGACGCTGGGCGCTTACACTCCACGCCTCCTGACATGCGGACTTCGGCTGCCGCGCCTCCTCCGCTGCCTTTCCCAGAGCTCCTTAAACTAATATTTCACTACTTAATTCATCACTTCTTCTTCTCAGCTGTATAATGCTGCATAATTCATTTACGTTCACCACGGCTTACTTTCATCGTGGTGCCCATGATGCAATTCCATGAATATTTTTGGTAAACACCAGATTTACCTCACTGCGCGTGCACACACACATACACAAGCGGGCAGGATTGCATAAGCTTACAAGGGGGACTACACAGACTTCAAAGCTGGACTGTTTTATGGTTGAAATTCAACCCAGGTTTATTTAATGTA
Organism: Panulirus argus; assembly: GCA_038088735.1. Classification (NCBI taxonomy): domain Eukaryota; kingdom Metazoa; phylum Arthropoda; class Malacostraca; order Decapoda; family Palinuridae; genus Panulirus; species Panulirus argus. Next base: position 4,007 of record JAYMFT010312449.1, on the reverse strand, counting down.
ATGAGGTTGGGACATAGTGAGGGATGGCCTCAATATGATTATTAACTAGCATAAAATAAGCTTCAGGATTCAGTGTGTGAGAAGGACTTGGGAGTCAAAACCGTCCCAGACCTGTCGCCAGAGTTCCACAGTGAGAGAATTGTAGAGGAGACAAACTGTCTGCTGGCAAATATCAGAATGGTCTTTAAGTATATGGATAAGGAAATTATTTTAGCCGGCCGGCCACCAGTCAACAAGCGTAAAGTAATATCCATAGAGGGCGCTGTCATCACCCCAGCCCGGCAACAAGTGTACCCAAACAATAACATGGTCGTCAACTACTGGGGGAGTGGGTAGTGCGGCGTACTCAGCCACAGGCGAAAACAACAATATGGTCTTCAACTACCGGGGATCAGGTGGTGTGGCGTACTCAGCCACCAGCGGAAATGCAACATGGTCGTCAACTACAGAGTGTAAGTTGGAGAGGCGTAATCAGCCACAGGTGGGACAATAACACTACTGTCACCGGCTACCGGGGTGGCAGGTGGTCAGAACTAGTGGTTTCGCGTACCCAGCCATCAGCGGAAACATGGGTCTCTGGCTGAGGTGCATATGTGGGTCACTCACTTCCCGCCCTCTCACCTCCTGATTAACTTAAGTGGTGACTGAACCTTGTGTATACAATCCCTACACACAGCCCACGAGACAGCTCACATATAGTGGTAATAGAAGCTACTGTGTTACTCTGATGTTTTCCAAACTCCTTATATATATATATATATATATATATATATATATATATATATATATATATATATATATATATATAAGGGTCTGACCCTGATGTTGGCATAAGCTGTGTTAGGAACAATGTTAAAGATAAGTCGAAAACGTTAACTCTATAATCATATTGTACTCAAAAGTCTAATCATTGAATAAAGATCATTTAAGAAGTGTGTAGTGCTGAGAAGCTGAAGGGAAGCTGCTGGGGAGCAAGTCTACAGATGTCACGGGTAGGGCGGGATGGGCTGCCGGGATGCATCCCATGGCGGAGCGATTGGCCAGGGCTCTACCCGAGGGCGGGCATTGGTGGACTCAGGACCACAGTGCCCGCCGGGAACATGGGACCCTTGCAGCACTAAGTGGAGTGGGGGGACGAGTTATTGTAGGACCCCAGGATTGGAGGAGCGTGTCACCTCCGCCAACCCCACGGTCCTCCACCCACGCCAACCCCATTTGGGCAGCACTCATTACCCAGGACATAACATACGACCTTCTGTAATCCTTTTGCGCTACCGCTTACAGGATGAGCATGGGTTGCACAATACATTTGCACCCTGTAGCTGTCATAAATATGCATTGGAACCCGTGTTCACCATCCAAAGCCAAGCCTCTGATTCCATCACACACCTCGGCTCAGCCCACTGATAGTTCGTCTCCCGTCGTATATCACATCGATCCAATTCAGTCTATCCCATGCATGCCTCTCACCTTCCTGAACTACCGAGGCCACAGCACCTCAGTGCCTGTTTCACTCCATCCACTGCACCGTCGGCACGTCAGACCTTCCTCCATTCTTGTGCATTCAGGGCCCCCAAGTCTCACGTACATGCATCGCCGTGGGACATCTGTAACTTCAGACGTCCCCATCTTCGCCCTCTCCTTCCACAAACTCCTCAGTGCATCCAGGATCTCAGCGGCGCCTCTCCCACCCTATTCATTTGTTTTGGCCGATATCGGCGAACCCTATGCTCCCGTGAGCGGTAGCGCAAAAGGATTACAGAGGTCGAAAAGGGTCTTCGTCAGACCCCAGTGGGCTGATGACTATGACATAAACGTGTCACAGAGTTAGTTCATTACATAAGCTAAGTCTTCCATACAGTGAATTCATCTACCAGATACAAAAAACGATACACTTTCTGTATTTCAGGTATCTTATCATTTCTTACAGGGTTTGTTTACACTTATCCTAAAAGGGGTCTATTTTTCCAAATTCCAAGATATAGTGATCTAGTTTGTGTCCATATATCTGGCCACAAACTTTACAATTCATATGATTAATATCTCCAGACAGGGCAAAGCTCCATTTAGTACTTATAGCTCAGCATTAATCGAGCAATGACCACATCTTGTAGTCTACCGATCTTATTACTTTCTCCATACACATGTTATGGTTCTTCACGCATTTCATTGTGATGGAAAATGGGTCTACGACTGTCTATTTGCACTTCTTTATTTGCTTCAAATAGATCCTTCAATATGACTAAATCATCAGCTTCACCATGCTATCGGAGACTTATGTGGGAGGGAATCCATAACAGTTTGATTTGAATCCCTTTACCAATAATGCTAACATATCTGTAAATGGCTTCTGGGAGAAGCATGTTACACTCTGACATCAGAGCATCAAAGACAAGACACGAGGATAAAGAATCAGAGATGATGAAACTGTGTTTGTAGGTTCTGCAAGATCATGAGCTCCTACCCTATGATTAACTCAAGCCTCCATGGTTCGCCTACCAAGTACCCAAAGGCACTTAACTTGCTCCAGGTCCTACCCACTCAAACCATCCTATATTCGCCCCCCTGCTACACCTCGTTACCTTAATCTGGGTTCACATTCTCCTGTCACTTAGATGCAAATATATGAATAGATATATGAACATATATGAATGTATAGAAAGAGATAAATTATATGGTTCTCGCTGTTTTAATGCTACGTAACGTGTATGTAAATTAACTGCTCACCCACTCGGGCTATCTGATGAAACTACAATATACAAATAAGGACACGTATAGACACACATGAACATATGGACACATACGAACACATACAGGAACACCTAGACGCACGGAAATATCTACATACGGCCACAGGCAAGGATTACTAACACACACGGGCACATAAAACACGGTACAGGGCGCACATGGGTACAGAAACGCTGCTAACAGACACACGAGCAGAGAGAGAGAGAGAGAGGAGTCCCCATGATGAAGCAGGCGCCGTGAGGCCAGCCAGCCACTAGTGTATCAGAAGGATCTGGTGCGGTGCATGAGGCCAGTTACTGGCGGTGAGGAAGGCAGGGCAGGGGGGTTCGGGATGGCAGGGGTGGAGTGTGGGAGGCATGACAGGGCAAGGCAGGGTTGGGGGAGGGTGGTGGAGCATGGTACAATAGGAGGAAGAGACAACTACCCCTGCTAGTCTACACATCTAACAACCCTCCCATGGAATATAACAGGGTTATTGTGACTTCCTCTCCCTGTGTAGCGGACGGCTTGTGCAGATGGTTGTGTCCTGGCTCATAAGGCTTGACACACACACGTCCCCAGGTGGCAGGGTCCTGGCTCACCAGGCCTGACACACACGTCCCTAGGTTGCAGGGTCCTGGCTCACCAGGCCTGACACACACGTGACGGGGGGCTGCACGTGTCGGGTCAGGTTTACAGTCCCAACAGACTGACTGACATGTTTACAAGCGGCGGCGGCCTCAGGCCTGTGATTCACGAGGTGCTGTAGGCAACGGCCAGTCGTGAAGAGTCCAAGAGGCGACACTAATGTCGTTCTTGTAAGACAAGAACATGATTTTATGAGATATGCCTAGAAGAACCTCATGTCAGCTTCGCTCGTTTAACACCTACTTAATCGGGAAGGCTTGTTCTATATCACACATTACTTTTACTTCGGAACTCTCCAACACTTGAGGATACAAGATATATATTTCTCATCTAATGTGTACGATGATATACCTCGTTTTGGTGTTGACGGCTGAGGACTCTCTGGAACTGGATTGTTCTGCCTCATGAGCTGCACTTTGGCTCTGACAACTTGGTGTGAAGCATCTATGGTATATTTTCATATTCCCATCGACCACAGGTGTATATCTGCGCACAGGAATACATGTACTTTGTACATATGTAAGTAGATAAGTGTACATGCATGCTCATTGTCTTTTTTAACAAATATATATATATATATATATATATATATATATATATATATATATATATATATATATATATATATATTC
>JAYMFT010312438.1:0-10103 GCA_038088735.1 Panulirus argus | reverse complement strand
TATTGGGTTGGAATCTTTTCTTACAGAAAATGGAGTAAGGAAAAACCTAGTACTCTCTGTAAGAGAAAGGATTACAGCGAAAATAATGACATGCATTTGCAACTCTTTTTGGAATAAATCAAAGGAGACTTACTGATGCATGGCAGACGTGGCAACAGACTCCACGAGAAAACAGAGTCCAACAGCTCACACACAGCAGTGCCTTCCGTGTTCCCATCCTTCATGGCGATCTTACCACCACCAGCCACCATACCATCCAAACACGTGTATTGGAATTTGGCTCCAACACGGCGACTCTCAGTCATGTTGAACACAGTCGTCAACTTCCACCGAGGATCGAAGCCCATTTTGGCTGGGCATGCAACACCTGTATATATAGGCCTTAAAAGTTCCGCAGAACTCTCTGTAGTTTGGTAACACGAAGAAGGCCTCCTCTGCCACCTAATGCCTCAATCAGTTCCTAAGACCTTATCCGTTGTAACCCTGAGGAACTCAAAACGTCTGTGGCTCTCTCATTCGTTGATGTCACTGAACCTATCGTGTGCGTGTGAGTTTTTTCTTTTTTTTTTTTTGATGAGAGGGTGGCAGATTTACAGTGTTTAGGTCTGGCGTCGTAAAGGTATGCGAAGTGAAAGGTGGTTTCTTGAAGAGTGAAGAGGTGGTGAAAGCCTTGCATAAAATGAAATGTGGCAAGGCAGCTGGAATGGATGGTATTGCTGATGATTTCCTTAAGAAAGGGGCTACGGTGTTGTTGATTGGTCAGTTGGGATTTTCATCGTATGTATGGATCATAGTAAGGTTCTTGAGGTTTGGCGGAATGTATGTATATTGCCACTGTATAAAGGAAAAGGCAAATGTGAGTGTTCAAACTACAGAGGTATAAGATTGTTGAATGTACCTGGTAAATTGCATGGGAAGTGGTGATTGAGAGGGTGAAAGCATGTGCAGAGCACACTGGGGGGGGGGGGTGCGGTTTCAGGAGAGATAGGGGATGTGTGAGTCAGTTGTTTACTTTAAAGAATATGCGTGAGAAATACCTAGAGGAACAGAAGGATTTGTATGTAGCATTTATGGGTCTTGGGAGAGCATATGGTGTGTTGATAGAGTTGCCTTGTGGAAGGTCTTACGAATATTTGATGTGGGGGAAGAGCTGACAGAAGCAGTGAAAAGTTTCCATCAAGGGTGTAAGGCGTGTAAGAGTAGGAGGGTGAAGGTTGGTCTTCGGTAGGGGTGTGTGATGTTATAATGGCTGTTTAAGTTGTTTACATAATGGGTGTTGTGGAAGGTAAACGAAAAAGTCTTGGAGGGAGAGGCAAGTCTGTAGGGGTTAAAGGGGCCTGGGAAGAGAGTGAGTTGTTGTTTCATGATAACGCATCACCGGTGGCAGATGTTGGTGACTGAGTATTGAAAGATTTTGTGAAAGGAAGAAGCTGAAAGTAAATATGAATAAAAGCAAGATGATTAGGTTTAGCAGGACAAAGAGACAAGTTAGCTGGGGGTGTAAGTTTGGATGGAAAAAAATTGAAGGAAGTAAAATGTTGCATGTACCTGGAATTGGACATGGCAGCATGGAAGGGGAAGGGATTCATAGAGTGGGAAAGGGGTATCGTTATTTGGAAGAGTATGATTGAGGGTATAGTAGTGGTTGCGAGGCATAGGCTATAGACGAGAATGTGTGGAGGAGGGTGGATGTGTTGCAAATTACATGTCTGAAGACAATACATGATGCAAGGAGGTTTGACGGAGTAAGTAAGTAATAATAGGGTAAGAGAGAAGCGTGGTAATATGAAGAGTGTGGTTGAAAGAGCAGCAGAGGGTGTACTGAAATGGTTTGGACATATGGAGAAAATGAGTGAGATGACAAAGTGGATATGTGTGTCAGAAGTGGAGGGAAGAAGGAGAAGCGGGCGACCAAATTGGAGGTGGAAGGATAGAACAAAAAACATTTTGAGCGTTTGAGGCTGAACATACAAGAGGGTGAAAGCCATGCACATGATAGAGTGAATCTAAACATATTGTCAACAGACTGAACCAAGGCATGTGAAATGGCTGGGGGAAACCATAGAAAAGTCTGTGTAGCTTTCTTGTGGATAGGGAGCTGTGGTTTCGGTTCATTGCATATGTCAGCTATATAATGAATGTAAACGAATACGCTATTTCTTCGTCTGTTCCTGACGCTACCTCGCTAACACCGGAAACGGCGACCAGGAATTAAATTATATACCAAGAATTAAAGAAAAATATTTCTCATCTCAGAGGAAACATGAAGGACGGGCTTACTGTATTGGACGGGAAGTGAAAGCACTGAAAGGAAATCTTACCGTCATCAAACTTCCTGGGTCGAACGCTAACGGTGACGCTTTCGATCGATGTGTCGTCAACCAGCGGACCCCAGGTGATGGTACCCCATGACACGGACGACTGCAAAGTTAGTGGGACTTGAAATGACGGTCTATGTACGTGTCACGGTCAGGATTTAGTTTATGTCTGGTTAAGAGGTTATGATCGTTGGTGAGATCTAGGTAAGCTGAAAGGGTGGGCCAACTGTAGTCTGGTATATTGAGAGACTAATATCACAGTGTTAATAGTGTCAACTAAAAGGCCAAGTTTCGAAGTAAAGTTACGATAATTCAAGTGGGGATTATCGATAAAAGGAGATGATACCAAATGGGAATTTGAGTTCAGAGATCAAGTCAGTGTCATCAGGAGACTCAGTCAGCCTCGGTCCAGAGACTAACGAAATCAAATGATCTGGTAACATCAGAGTTACTTGTGAGGTCACGATCATTACGTTAAGTCTGTGGGAAAGACAAGGTCATTGATAAAGTCTAGTCTAAAGGAAAAATCAAAGTCTACTGGAGTAGATAAAGGTCAGATACAGTCTTATGGTCGATAGAGTGGTCAGAAACAACGTGGAGGTCAAAGTTAGTGGTGAGGTCATATAAAAGTAGATGAAAAGGTTAAGGCCAGGGGAGACATGTCTTGGTAAAGGTCCTGATAGATGTCACTGTTAACTTTAAGGCAGAAATAAGTGTTCAGCTGAAAGGTTGATGTCAATGTCAAGACATTTTAGTGGTGAAATCGCGATCAGCGTTGTGGTTAAGGTAGGAGTCATACATTCGTGAAGATCAAAAGTGGCATCGATACGGTGGTAAGTTATGGGTACCAGTAATGGTCAACAGTAAACCGATATCGTAAAGTTTATTGTGTCCTTTGGTCCAGGTTGCTGTTTCTTCTTCCTGCCTCGTCCACACGCGGGCTTCTGGCATTCAGTCGACAAACGTATACTCCCTCCATCTCACTCATTACACTCGACAGGACATGACTCAACCAACTCGTTCTTCGTAACTCTGTTTTCCTGCAGCGAGCGGTACGCACTGGCCCTGCCTTTTGGCAGGATCTCGTCGTAAGTTAGTACGTACACTCCTGCAGTAGGCTGCAAGCAACCATCCAGCAGGGAGGTACTGCCTCATGGGTTTCGAGAGGGGTTGGCAACAGCGGCGCAGTGAGTCTGGACTGCAGTGACCGACAAGTTCCCATCCCTGTCCTACGCTGCTGTCCTTTCTCTCTGCCTCACATGAAGGTAAGTTGCTGGCATTCGGTCTCTAAACACACTCGACGTGTCTCATGCAATTACGCACTACAGCACTTAACTTACATCGGTGAGAGCTGCACCATATCCCTGCCTATTGGGCAAGAATATGGTTCTCATAGGTAGGTACTTCCCCCCTACTCTCTCTCTCTCTCTCTCTCCCTCTCTCTCTCTCTCTCTCATTCCAGATCCTAAGAATTTTTTGGTGTGTATTATCTTTCTCCCTAAGTCATTCTGTAGATACCTGAAATTATGAAAAATTTACTTAACCAATCTCGAGGGAACTAATAGTTTTGGCATATACAACGTGTGACGGTAACTTATACCAACGTTCAGCTCGTTATGATATATAAAGAGGAACTTTCTTCCACGTTAGTATTGCATCTTTTAGCTCTTCATATTCCATTTGTCCAGGTGACTTAATTCTCTTGTATCTCAAATAGATCATCCTGCATTCCATTGTCGAATGTATCGAAAATGTTGAAAACTTGTCTTAGGTCATTGAAAGTGCTACGCTTCATACGAAAAAAGTGATCTGCTCTTCTTAGTTTTTTCATATGCCAGGTTTCTAACATAAGAAATCAGTTTTGTCGACCTTCTTTGTACTTGTTCCGGTTTTCATCTGCTTTCTTGTAGTTTGGTGACCAGAAATGGACTGAGTATTCAGGGTACGGTGTTACTAGAGCATGAGAAAGGGTAAGAATTGTTCCCGGCGTTTTGTAGTCAATGTTTCCACGTATGAATCCTGACATTTGGTTTCCTCCTTTGCTTACTGGTCGACACTGTTTGTCTTACTTCAGATTGTCCTTAATAACAACTCCAATGTCCTATTTTTCATCTTCGTTGGGGAGTTTCCAAATATTTGATAATATCTTTTTGTATTTTTATCTCCAAAGTACATAAAATACATCTGCCTTCATCAAATTTCATCTGCAGTTTGTCTGACCACACTGATAGTTCTCTTGATTCTTTGGATTATTTCGCAGTCCTATCCTTGTACGCCTTAATCTCCTAGTTTTGTATCATTCTCGAATTTGGAGATCTTAAATATGGCACCTTATTCTAGATCATTAATACATGTTATAAAAAGATTAGGTGAAGTTCAACCTGTCTGAGGCCTTGTCTCTAATATATATGTTATTTTCTGTCGGTGAACCAGTCACCAATTCATCATATCTCGTTCCATGGTCAATGTGATTTTGATTTACATAACATTCGCTTGTGTAGTATTTTATCGAATGCTTTTTGAAAGACAAGCTATGCTACATCAGAGGGTACATTTAAGTCCCATTTGACATGCGCTGAAAATTTCTAGCTATTTGTAGGACATGATCTTTAGTTGCGGATGCCTTGATGGATGTTTTATATAATTACGTGAGCTTCTATTCTAGATATGTCACAAGTTTGTATCTTATTTTTTTCCTTTCGCTTTACCCTGATTAACATAAGGCTAATTGGACAGGGAATGGGCTCTGTGTTAAGACTTATCAGACCCTGAAACATTTCCTCTCCGGCTGAGGTATGCCTCAAGTTGTATATATATAACTGAAGGATATATCTAGTATTACGCCCGTGTCCTTGTTGTCATCAGTTTCTTTACCGCCTTCGGTTATAAGTGATGCTGTTGTTTCCTGCGCGTCCTTCCTTTGTCGTACATATTTGAAGAATTCCTTGGAGTTGTCTTGCCATATTCACTGAATTTCTCTTCTTTTGTTTATATGGTCACGTTTACAGTTTTATATTCCTTTCGTATTTTTAATAGTTCGTGAATATTTTCATTATTTTTCATAAACGACTTTCTTACACATTTGTTGTCTTCTGGCAAATTAGTTATTTCATTTTCTTAGTCATCCAGGCCGGTTTTGAGTCTGTCATCCTCTCAGTCAGTGTCTGTCTGTGTCTCAGTCTTCCTCTCTTTCTGTTCCTTTCTCTGTCTTTCTTTCCTTCTGTGTCGCTTTCTTATTCTGTCTCCCCACTATCTGTCTGACCGTCAATTTGCAGCCTTTGTGTCTTGTCTTCTCCTTTCTTCTCTCTTCTTGTCATCTGTCCTGTTTAACAAACTCTCTCTAACTCTTTCCCTCCCTTTCTTCCTCTTCTTCTTTCAACATTTCTAGATAATTCCATCGTCTCCACTTGTCACAATTTAATCTCTATCTCTGTATGTATCATTTTCTGTCTTATTCTGTCTCCGACATAACCCGTCATTTCTCAGTCTCCCGTCTCCTTTACAGTCCCTACCCCCTCGATCTGCGAGTGTTCCCAGCGGCGTCTCCCGGCCACGTGAACCCGGGCGTGCCACTGTTACAGACTATAACTTTTGACACAACCGGAGACGTACACAATCGGTCCCTGCAGGACATGTCCACCACAGGGAGTCTGCAGCTGTTTGTTCAACGTTGAAGGAGAATGCGTCACCTGAAAGAAAAAAGAAATAGTACACAGTAATTATTTTCCTCTTCATTAATCCTGAATAATGACACAAAAGATGCAAAGAAAAAAAGAGATATAGTAGTTAGATATAGGCAATCGACCGTTTTAATTAACTGAATATAATCAATCAATAATCAGTCTCTGCATTAGTATAGGATACCAGAAAATAAGGCTGCTACTTGATTAGCAATGACTGTCACTCAGTGCATATAAGACTTTTCCAAATAATCAATTTCTTTAGCTGTTGTGAACCTGGGGTGCAGGGTCTTACCAGCGTCGCCATGGTAGTTGCCCACAGACAGTAGGGTGTGGTTGACACCGGGATCGATCGTTACCCTGTCATAGGTGGCGTGGAACACCCGGCCCTTCGTCCGCAGCAGGAACTGGCCATAAGAGGTTCGTATCGTAGAGTAAGGCTCAACAAAATGGGATCATCATCAGTTTTGTATGGCAATGTTGAGCAATGAGACAAGAGGAAATAAGCAACAGCGTCATATCCCAGCGTTCAGCCTAGCATGTCAAGAGGTACTAGCAGTACCACATGGCAGAGTACATCACAACACAGGGTAAAGTGACGCCTGTGACAACAGATCAGAACATAGCACAACAGAGAATATTTTGTCAGCAGTGTCATACTTAAGAGTATAGCACAACAGATAGTTTAGTGCCACTACTCTTATATATCAAAGTACAGGAAAACAGAGAGCATATTGTCACTAGCGTTGCATATTAAGAGTATAACACAAAACAGATTACTGTGGCATCAGCGTTACGTATGTGAGTATATAGCACAAGAGATTACAGTAACGTCAGTGTCACATATCAGAGCATAGTACAACAGATGGTGGAAGGTAGAGTGTCAACAGCGAACTATCACAATGTATCACAATGTCACCAGCATCACATGTCACAGTGCAACACACACCAGAATGTACAATGTCACCAGTGATACCTATTAGACTATTGCATAACAAAAGCAAAGTCTCCACGAATACCGCTGATCAGAGCACAATACACCAAAGATTATCATGTCAGCATTGCCAAACAGGGAAGAGGATAGTACCACCTGCACCAAAGATCAGAGTATAATACAAGATAGTATAGAGTCACTAGAGCAATCCTCACTAAACACTGTCTCTAAATACTTAGGTTCCCACGTAACTTCTAGCTTTCTCTAGTTCACATTCAGAGTACATCTGGAAGTGTCCATCTCTTTTCAGTATGAGAAGTTTCCTTTTGATTACAGTTTTCTCTTCACAACAGCTGCCTGCTGATGTGCTCTTATTCTGACTTATCGAATGGAACAGCACCATCAGCAAACGGCACTTAGCTTGGTTACCATTTTCATTCCACCGTGGGTTAACACTGCCTAACCCAGTCTCATCTCACAGATCATCTCATCAGTAAAAGAAGCAATCCATCTACAGCGATGCCACACATCCTTAATTCACTTCCACTGTTAGGTCTAACCATCAAAAAGAACCAATATTTCTAAAAATCTTCCGTAATCTGCCTTATCATATGCTTTCTTTAAACTCATATATTCACTGGATATTTCACAATTTTCGCCTGGGACTTCTCTACAACCCACTCATGTGTAGAATGTTGGTCTTCCCACCTCTTACATTTCCTAAATACTCCTTGTAAGTAGTCTTAAGAAGTTTGATACATTTTTTATTCCATCTATAACTTCATTTTGATCCCTATACTCTAATCCCTAAACCTTATACAGTCGCTCAAATATGTTCAACTATTCTTATAAATCCAGTTTTCACCATCTCGCTAATCACATCAGTCAATCTTTCCAACTCTATCATTTTTCTTTCAGTCATATTATTGCCTTTCCTAAATTCTACTTTACAGTCTTTTCTAAATATTCATAGACACTGTCCTCCCTTTCTACCTAGTTTCAACTTATAGCAATACCTACATGTATAGAGTCGCCAACCCTGTCGGTGCTTTGATCTACTGTCTCTTCTCCCCGACCTTTCTCTCCGACCTTTCTAATCAGGGAACCTGACGTGTCCTCGTACAGACAGATCTCTCTGTGCTCATCTATCCTCGCTACAGTCACTCTCTTACCAGAATCTTCACTGGCTCCTCTTCCTCATCCACCACCCTTTTTACTCTTCATTTTCCAGTGCTTCCATGACCTACCCAAGAGCCTTTCATTCGCTGTACTTTGACCTTTCGTGCTTCACTTTTCAAATTCTTGACTTCATAATCCAGAATTCTTACGCCATCGTTCCATCATGCTGCTGCTTCTCTCTAAGTTCTATTCTTCACAGACTTCTTCGACTATCTTTGCTAATGTCCGCTTCGGTTCCCTCCAGTACATCTCGACCTTACTCTGATACTTCTCTCGACAACACTGACGGTCCTCATACAGTTTTCTTTCCGCGTTAACCTCACTTTCATTCCTTCATTTTCCATTATTGTGTCCCTCTTGTTCTTCTGTTAATATTCTTCGTTCATGTAATACTTACAACTCATCATCTTCCTTACTCCCAGCACGTCCAATGAACCAGTAAACCCATACTGATCTTACATCATACTTGCCACCACAATATTTTCTACGGAAACCAGACATCTCAAGCGCTTCTCGAGACCTATAGTCTGTGTGCCTTTACCATTAGCTTCCCGGCATTTGAGGTGTGTTTTATCAGACGCAACAATACAGACAACCCCTTCCCTGATCTCCCTCTCCCACTTTCCTTCCAACCCATCTATTCGGGTCAACAGCCCACCCGGACCCGGGTCACTCATCTCAGCTTATCTATGACGTTATGTGGATCACATCCGCCTCTGAAGGGCCGTAAAGACCCATAACGAACGTTGAATAAATGAAATTGAATTTCTTAGTACAATGAACTTCTTCCCTTGCATCATCTCACTCAATTACCCTCTTAAGTTCCCTCCTAAATATATACTTAACCTCCTCCCTGCAGCTGCGACGCTCATTCCCAACCTCTGTTACTTATACCGTAGGTTCTTCACTCAGAAACCCGAGTCTCACACGCTGGGAATTAACGTTTTTTTTTTTTGTGTGTGTATTTCCAAGTCACTTATCTCCTCCATTAACGGCCCCACTCCTCTAGCACAGCCATCATCACCCATGCACCCAGCCCAGTGTCGAGTGCTTCATCTCGTTCCAAAGAAACATCAGAATTTTTCCTTCTTTAATTCTGACTGATACAGCGGACGCATCTAGACACCTGCTCTGGGAACTACCGCTGTCAGTAGCTTAGAGTCCACCCAGCCTTATGGATCAGTAACTTTATTGTAGTCAATTGTAGGCATGTCCAGATGTCCCAGGTTAGATTCACCTTTGCTGGTGATGGATTTTCGTCGAGGTGGGTTCACTAAACCCGCCTGAATATTTTTTTTCTTCCTGCCTCACTTATCTAGAGCTAAATATTTCAAATTGCTGAAGTTTCAATGGTTGTAACAATGTTAACCTTAAACGCCCTTCTCATGGCTTAGTCAAGGTGTGTGTGTGTGTGTGTGTGTGTGTGTGTGTGTGTGTGTGTAACGGGGTAGTAAACAGGTTCAGGTACAGTTAATGTACCTGGCCCTCGAGCGTTGGTATGCGTATCAAAAATCTATTTTCTTACTGAAGATCTGTCTGGATAAGCCGCGGGAAAGCTAGGAAACAAGAACAGTACAGGAAATATAAGCAAAATGTTCCAGAAGACTTAGAGTGAAGTAAGATCAGATCCTGGAAATTTACGGCATGAGACTTCGAGGAAAGAGTGTGGCAGGAAAGCTGAAATACGGTCGCTAACGCTGCATAAGAATATTGTATAAGTTTGTATACTTACACCTCCCCTGGTGAGACTCGAGCCACCTCTTGTGAGGTGAGGGGCAGGGACACGACAGACAAAGCCACTGAGATCCAAAAGGGAACCGACATGTTCAAGTAATCAAATATCCATCCGTCCTGTTAGGCACCGAAAAGGCGTTTCATTAATCGAATACTCCAGTTCCCTTTTCCAGATGAGTGGGCTGGTTGGACGCGCACCCGGCCCTCGCCCACGAACGTTGATTTGACTCTCACTGCTTGTGGTCATGAATATGCATG
>JAYMFT010312437.1:0-23536 GCA_038088735.1 Panulirus argus | reverse complement strand
CTCTCTCTCTCTCTCTCTCTATATATATATATATATATATATATATATATATATATATATATATATACACACACACAGAATCGTTGCTCTTTTTCGCTGCAGCGACTGATTTGAAGAAAATGTAGACTTTTTCAAATATAATTTTCAGTATATTACAAAATAATATAGTATACAAAATGTAAAATTTTTCATTTATAATGACTTTACAGATAGCAAATCAAAATGACATTAGATTTTTATCGTATTCCAGCAACCACTAACGAGGAAAACCAAATTTTCATATTCTTGATGTGCCAAAAAAGTGAGATCTTCCTATCTTGAAAACGTTAAAATTTGTAAAATTTTGGCCAAACGCACTTGCAAACATAAATATCATGTAATGAAATAAAAAAAAAATCTACTTAAAGAAAATAAATCTGTTTAGAAGGCTTGACAAATTTCACTCCACTCCTATCCCACTCCAACTGCACCTACTTTAATCCCTCATCATCAGCATTCTCATTAGGAAAGACTGAACATCACCTGGCTTACTAGTAAAATGGCAACTGTTGCTGAATCAGTGAGTTTAATTTACGTCATGACAGACTGTGGAAATATTAATGGTAAGCTGTTTTGGACATATTTCATACAATAGGGATTTTTTTTTTAGCCTGGGACGTAACATTCCCCCCCCCCCCACTTATAACATGGGTTTCTATTACTAGAACAACGACGTTCAGCTATAACAACAAATGGCCGGGAACATAACCTCGTCGTTCTATATGGACCCAACATGCACAATCTCTTAAGTATCAGTGCGTGTTCGTACACTAATCAGCTTTTAACAACAGTCGTCTCTTCTCACAACGGTGAATGACTTATTACTGAAAATATTTCAATATGACCCCTGACAAGCGTTCGAGTTTCATGGTAAGCGGTAGAAACTTTCTAATTGGTGAAACATGTAAATGGTTGAGAACAGTCTAGTTCGTAGGCGTACCTACGGGATCTTCCCCACACTTTCCCAGGCTAGGTCAGGTTTTATGCGCTCATATATATTATCGTAAGCCAGATATATATATATATATATATATATATATATATATATATATATATATATATATATGCACTAGATATGAAAAACAGTAAGAAAAGTGACGTGTGGTCCATGATGAACCTACACACTTGGATGCGTCAAAATAGCGTAACATAGCTATTGTTTTTGAGGTTTATCACATTCAAGGTTAATTTCATAAGACTTCTGGAAGTCATGCACGTACTGCTAAGACTGGTGGACCATTAAAATTTATGTGTGGTACAAAAACCTTCGAAAATGAGCACAGCCACAGATGCACAAATTACCTGCAAAGAGAAAACCAGACTGGATTGAATTAGCACATCTTGACTTGTGAAAGCAATTTCTTTCATAAAACTGCAGTGAGATTAACTTGTACCAACTTCCGATGGAAGTGGGGACACCAGCTAAAAATAAAACCGGTCTGTGATTTAGAAAATAAATCAAAGCAGCTGAATCACGCTAACAGTTCTTCTGTCACCATTCCCCAATATATATAAACAACTGACAGCAGTTCTGTAATTCTATCATCCTATACAGCAAAACTGCTTCGTTATAAACTGCTTCTTCCGTGTTAACTTTCCTTTCTTTTTTTTCAAAATCACTTTGGTACGTTACCTATCTAAGCAATCGAGACATCTAACTTACGATATTTTTTCCCTATGATTAAATGAGGTATTCGAACCAACGCTTCCCGATTTCCTAAGACAGTTCTAGTGATGCCATAACTGCTAAGCCCTGAGATTCAGCAAGCAAAATATGCAACAAGCATGATCAAATGCATATGAATA
The DNA here is from genome assembly GCA_038088735.1 of Panulirus argus. Taxonomy (NCBI): domain Eukaryota; kingdom Metazoa; phylum Arthropoda; class Malacostraca; order Decapoda; family Palinuridae; genus Panulirus; species Panulirus argus. The sequence continues at coordinate 21,691 of JAYMFT010312437.1, read as the reverse complement.
GAAAGCTGTGAGAACCGGACGCGCAGAGATAATTCGATATGAGATGATCTGTCTCCATCAAACGCATGTCTGGAACTGGAAGGTCTCCTTTACCCCTCCCCTCCCGAACCCGAGACAATTTAGGCCACGGCACAGTGTTGGCATGATCTAATAAATGACAGCCATTTTGTACAATGGAAGCAATATCTCGAAACATAAAACAACACACGATGAATAGAGTTCAATAATGTCTACGGAAGAACGGGTTCTTAAGCGTAACACTGAAGACCAACGTTAATGTAAAGTAACAAGATTAACAGGTCGAAACCTGGGAAGAAATGTTTGGACTTGTAAGACCTCCGTCTGCTGTAAGGACTAAGGTAAATTTCTTAAGTCTATATATAGGTAAAATCTATGGTCGGAACGCTGGTGGCATAGGGAACATCTTCCAAAAGGGGTTAAAGTTAAGTAACTGAAGTTACTTAACATTCAGATTTTTTTTTTGGAATGTAGATTTCAGGTCAATAAATGGCATTTATTACTGATCTATTCAGTGCTGACACAGAGATTCATAAACTTAAAAATAAGTTAACGCTACAGAGGAAACAACACAATAAACAAATATCAAGTAGAAAAAAGTTAGAGATACGCTAAAATCTGTAATTACCTAGCAAGAACGCATCTGGTTCGGCAAGTAACCTCCGCGTCCAGATGAAAAAAGAAAAAAAAAAAAAGGATATGTACAATTCAAAAAAATTCGATCAGGGAATACACAAAGGCAGGAATAAACCTCATTCTCCAACAAAGAACCTGTAGCAGAGAAATTCAGCAAGAGGGAGTGATTGTGGGCATTGGTACCGAGAAATCATTATCCGTAATTGCAAAAAACCTGAAAATCACTTGAAACTGCACCAGTCCCCAACGAAGTTGGCGTGGGCAAGGCAAGGGTTGGCTTCCGGAGGGCTGGCTACTTCCGCTGTAAAGCGGCGATGTCCTAAGACATGGGGCGGGCTTTATCGTAGACAGGAACCACGCATAATTCCTTATATTTATGAGGGTAATGTCGATGTCTGACTTAAATCTTGTTAAAGCAAAATCACTATCCATATGAAAAATGCTTGAATCATAATCCACACTTTGTGACAAATCATTACATCACACAAAAGGCGCACTAATAGCCACATAATGTCAACATTAAACATTTTTGAAGCGATGAGCTCTACGGTAATGCTGTGAGGCGAGAACACGCAGTCTTAACTCAGCATGGTTGAGCCTTCCAAGCCCCAACATTAGCGGGGCTGAAGTTATTTCGGCCACTTTATGCCTTGGATTCTCTGGCTTCAATATGGTTCCTCTAAAACACCTAAGCTTTACGTATCAAGACCACACTGCACCTTACACATCTCATATATGTTGAATCTATTGGAGGGACATCCGAAATTAAGTGAATCCATACTCACTCTACAACAGCGATATCAAAAGATAATTAATTTAATTCTATCGAAAGTACTGCCAAAAGTTAACTCACTAAAGTCAACTCTAAATACGGCCATATGACTTATTTCATGAATATAGGGACCTACAGATGCTTAAAATACTTAGTAAACGGGATATTTCTTAAATGCATGTATTAAGAAACTGGAGACTGGTTTCTTGATTTACCATCATGTTATTTTGTTTCCCTTACATCACACGCAAAGCATTATGACCTCTGCACTATGTGGAAGTTCATACATGATTCTCACATCTTACAGAGATCACTCATTACTTTTCCAGTCTCAGGAAACTAGGATCAATGTGAAAGATGCAGTCACTGTATAAATCAACACTTACTAGAGAGTATATCCAGAAGTAGCTTCTCGAGGGCAGAACGGTGCCCGGTGAGGTGCGCTACAAGGCCATCCTTCACCAACGACTGCAACGACCGCCACTACCACACACACCACAATTCCGCCCATCTTACCATGTTTCCTCGCTCAAGAACATCATCCTTGCACAATTCATCGCACTCTATACATACTACTGCATGTATTGCCCTTCTGTACATTCACTATCCCAAATAATATGTTGTTTTTACGAATAAATAGATTTTCAGCGAAGATGCGGGTGAGAGAGGAGAGTCAAGCCCTCCCTCACAACACGGTGAAGACTCACTGAGTACCAAAAGCTGTCACAACCACCGGCCGGGATGCGACTGCCAGGGGCCGCCAGCGGAAAGCACCTCTGAACATATACCCACGACTCTGATCTTGTTACTAATATTTGTATGGCTTACCGTTGATAGTTATTACAAATTCATTTAATATTCAGTACAAAGCTAAGGGATTATTGTCGAAATAACAAGAAAATACTCTCGAAATGCGGGTAACGCATAACTCATTGTCTAAAGAAACTAAAGGAAATAACGAATATTGTTTCTTTCATCATAAGGCGCCACATGGAAAGACTTTGCCACCAACGGTACAAAACCTAAAGATACCCCTTACCCTCCCAGCTCCAGAGGTACGCTTGATGCCTTTAGTGTAACTCGAACTACTATGGCGGCAAACAACACCGCCAGTTGTCGCGACCTTTGAAAAAAACTTCAAAGTGATTGATGCATATGGTGTTCATCCCTGTAAACCACGCTGTGGTTCCCAGCGCCGAACCACTGAGCACTACATCAAGAAAACGCATTGGCCGACATGAAATTTCGTCACGTAACTTCAATCGGTTAAACATTTCTGAAATATCTAAAAACATTACGACATTTTTCTCCATCAGTGTAAAATATGATATTTTCATGCTGCAAAGAGTACAAAGGCTGATGAAGAATTTAAACATAACAAGCAAAACTGCAGCCGGAAACAATTATCCAACAAAGTAAGAAATACAGAACAAAAATGTCTTAATTCTGCCAGTGTCAAGCAGCATTTTCATGAGCTGGTCCTAGGACGTTGGTATGAGCCCAAAGTCCGACCCAGTAAGAAAATAATCTAGACTCAATGATGATTCCAGACATTTGTCGGACCCATATTAGTTTGAAGCTGATCGTCTGAACTAAGAAGCATGAAATGAAACTGACTTAAACGCAAATCAAACAGGTAAACAGTTCGGAAAATCCCCAATAATTGAAAAGCAAAGATCAAGAGATAAACAAGTACTCATGAAATACAAATCAGAAACATATGGATGGTATCCACAAAAAAAGATCTCTGCAACACATCTCGCGTGGATTTCTTTCATTATGAGGGATAAATAAACGGCCATTAACCTCAAGTGGAACCATGGGGAGGAGAGAGAGGGACTGGGGTAGACCGGGGACACGTGCGGATGGTGGGGTCCCCTTCCATGATCCAACCCCTCCCTCACACCCCCACCCCATTCAGCCCCGGGCCAAGCCAGGTGTGGCGGCGACCTCCAGAGCGCCCATTCCGCCCAGCCACACAACCACACTGCTACCCCCCGGCTACATAAGCGTCCTCGCCAATCGCCTTCAAAGTCAGCCGAGTATGGGGTGCAGGCGTACATCCGTAATAGCAGGTGATTAATGCTTGGTGTTCAGACGGACTTAACATTCTTGACGTATCCCATATCTACTACCTATCCATTACCATGTATACCTTCCCTAGTGCGCAAGCATACCCCATCATCTCTCCCTACTTACTTCCTGGCAATATTTATGCTCTAGTTTTGAGCCACTAACCCACTAGACCCAAGCACTCTACAAGACATGGCGAGCGACCTAATATTACCGGCCATTTGTCATCGGCTTGTAAGCAACCGCTCGACAGATGGAAAGAAGCGATAAACACCACGATGAAGAGGGACTCCACGGCCCTCCTCCGCTGTCAGTCCACACCAGGCTGGGTGCAGGCAACAGTGATACTTCTGATCCCAGGACAAAAGGCAGCTGTTCGCTCGCCTCTCACGTCAGGTGTGGCCAGGCCATCTGCAGCCGCCGGAACTGTCGACTCTGTGGTGATGGTGGAGGTACTCCACCACGCTGCCAGTCATTACCTCTCCCTCTCGCTGTCACGCTGCGACTGTGCTGATGGTGGCAATTGCACGCTGCTATCGTTACCTCCCACAGTCACTGTCACGTTGTGGTGATGGTGGTGTACTCCCACGATGCTGTCGTTAACCTGCAGCACACACTACCATGCTGTGGTAGTAGTGGCTTACTTCCGAGATACTGTCATTACCTTCCCCCATTCACTGTCACGCTGTGGTGGTGATGGTGATGGTACTCCTCCACGTTGCTGCCATTACCTCCACCGCTCGCAGTCACGGTGTGGTGGTTGTGATACTCCCACGATGCCGTCATTATCTCCACCATTCGCAGTCACGCTTACGTGATGATGGTGGTGGCACTCTTCAACGCTGCTGTCATCACCTCCAACATTCGCTGCCATGGTGCTTACCCTCACAACCAAACAACATTACGGGGATTTGCTCTCACCAGGTACCAACCTCCTCTGCCCCATGATATTATCATCACCGCCAACCTTCCCACCTCACCCTCGGCATGTATGAACCTCCCCTCACCCCACCCCACTATCCCCCGCTACTGCCAACAACGTCACTGCTTAGTTTATCCTGATCACCCGCTACCATCCAAAGCTGCCTGATAATAATCATTATGGTTGAACCCCACAACGTACAAACCTGTTCTTCCCCTACATGACTGTCATTACCAGTGCCAACTGTGTCATCGAACCTCCTCCCTACCGTCCACGCCACCAGCGAGACAACGTCATAACGCAACAACTTTCCTTACCTTCTTCCTACAAACAGCACCCCTAAAATTCACCATGCATGTTCAGGGACAGCCAGCTCCTTCCTATTGCCACACCACCCACATGCCCTCACTCTCGCAACTAAACTCCAGCTACCCCGCCCCTTCTTCTAGCCAAGAATGATCCCTGGAACTATTCCAAAACCCTGCCACACACAGCTATATGTCCGCCATGACGGCCGTTGTCACGGAGACCAACACAACAGATGACATCTCTTTCACAAACCTGAATCACTCGGCATCACTACTTTCACCACATTCTCTATTATACCCAATTCGTCACCGACTATCTCAACTTCACAGAAATACTCTCTTAGCTCAGAGAAGGCTACGTGACAGGAAGACTTCCTATTCAACATGAAAAGTTCAACACGCAAGGGCGGTCGATTGGGAGGGAAGGGTGGCGAGTGTTTCGGCCTCTTGGGCACGTCGGTAAGTCAGAGGGTGTTACGGTCTGACCTTGAACCGACAACTTAAGGGGTCTGGTCAAATGCCAACCGTCATACCTAGGAGTCGGGTCAAGGACCAGGCCGTCATACCCGAGAGTCCGGTCAAGGAGCAGCTTGTCATACTCAAGAAGTCAGGTCAAGGACCATGCCATTAAATCCCAAGGGTTGTAATGCTGCATTAAAAAGGTTATAAGGATCATTCTTAAAGGAGGATCGAACTGTCGTGCTTAATGGATTTATTCTTGCGCTTAAACGCTACGGGGGAGGGAGGGAGGGAGGCGAGGGGTTTAAGAAAGTGAAGATACTTCCCCTGGCAAGTCAGCCTTTAATGACGATAGTGAATATTGAGACTGGTGCTTGAAGACGTTAGGTCAACCAGCCACCTCAACAGGGAGGTTCACAACCTACCATGGTCCAAACTCAGCATGTGCATTCACTACGTTAACCAAACTACGTTAACACTTTTCTCACCACGTAACCTGTGATGTATTTCAATCAGTGAGGCCCCAGTCCCTGGACCTTTTGTGCTTTTGTGCACTCTGTATCCTCTTTTGCGCCCCCGCCCACAGGATGGGTAGCAGTGCACAATAAAATAGCCGCTCCTGCGGCAAAAAATCTAAATCCAGTCACGTACAAGTCTGCATGTGCCTTATGTGCACTTCCACCTTACACGCCTGGGTGGCCATCCACCTCCCGTCTTCCAACCCTATCCAGCCACCTGTCATCCCCCGACTGGACCAAACCTCCACTTGCCACTCCTAGACCAGCTTCGTCTTCAATCTTACAACCCCTAGCCGGCCACGACTTCCGTCTATAACCCCTACCTGGTCCTCAAACTCCGCCTGCAACCCACGGATGGGAATACATCGTCTACCACACCTGACCCACTCCCAAACCTCCACTTGACACATCTGGCCCAGCCTAGGATCTCCACCCAACACTCCTCGCCTCCACCTCCACCGTTCGACTCCGGCCATCCTCTACCTCCACCTGCCACCATTGAAGGACCTCAGTCTCCGCCTACCGCCTTCAACTTGGCTCCATTTCCACCCGCCACCTCCAAGTAGCCACCAAATGACCAACGCTTTGAAAAAAAGAATAAAAGCTTGGCAGGAGCGTGGACGGAGTCCCTGGTCTTCAGATAAGAAATCAATATCAAGCCTCCGGCAATTTCCTGGCATGTTTTGCCCAAATAATCTCGTTTACAGAATAGGAAGCGACAGCTGCAGCACCGCCCGCGGCCAACAGAAAAAATAAATAAATAACAGTAGCAGGCCTCGGTCCCACGTACGTACATCTGTTGAATACACAAATTTGCCGTAATTAAATTTTCAAGGGCTGTGAACACGACCAATTACGCGAGAACGTTCACAAAAAAAAGGGGGAAAGAACTAATAAAGTGTAATTAAAGCAGGGAGCGTACAGTACGTGATGTAACCAATATGAACATATACACGACGCACTTATCTTTATTGAAAAGTGAGGGGCAGTCCACACTGATGAGAGGGACAGCCATAAGACACCCCACTCAACCCGCCCCTGTGAGAGCTGCAAGAGGATCTGACCCCCAGCCCCCTGTAAGTGCAGCAAGAGGGTCTCTCTCCCAGCCTCCGTGAGGGCAGGAGGAGGGTTTCTCCCCCAGCCCCTGTGAGTGCAGCAAGAGGGTCTCTCCCCAGCTTCTGTGAGAGCAGAAAGAGGCTCTCTCCCTCAGCCACAGTGACAGCAGCAAGAGGGGTATCTCCCCAAGTCCCTGTGAGAGCAGCATGAATGTCTCTTTCCCTGCGAGCCACAGAGGAGTCACTCCAACCCTGCAGGAGCCGTAAGAGGCATCCCGTTAGATAGGGGTGAGACTACGCTAGCCATGATCGAGACATCATAAGGAACGCTATCATCCCTATAGGAGCGAGGAGCCCCCTGAGGGGGTTTCTCACCACAGGCGAAGCAGCGTCCAGGCCCAACCCATTTCCAGCCAGAAAAGGCTACTCCCCTGTAAAAGCCTAAGGGCCTGCCCGTTCTCCACTTCACCAACAGAATGAAGGATCTCTAGCCGGACCATTGAGGGACCCGTGTCCCAGCCTACTAGAACCTGCAAGGAAGCTTCACCCTATGGCAGCGTGCAGGGTACCCTGCATGTGAGGGATGGTCTGGGAACTTACAGGTGCGGGGTGGGAGAGACCCCTTCCTGTGAAGGCCTGACAAGGTCCCTTTGTAGGTGAGTGCTGGCAGGGACCCCCACGCACATCGTCCAGGAGACCTCAACACTATGAGGTGGAAGACCCACTTCACCCCTTGCCAGAGCAGCGAGAGGTTTCCGCCGCTGGGAAGGGGCCAAAGGGCCCCCGACAGCCTAAGAATTACCCAAGTCCGATGGCACCGGTGCGTTGCCTGGTCCCGACACAACACTCACGTGTATCCTCATCATATCTTCAACAGCTCGACATACAAGAGGAGGAGAACGGTGCAGGTAACTGATGGCGAAAGCCGTGTAGTCAGTGAAATAAAAAAAAAAAATCAAACCTCCTACCACAAGACACGTGCCTCACGACATCGGGGTAATTACGCACTCCTTGCGTAGCACTAGGGGTCAACACGGAAGGCACACAGCGACACGAGTGGGCAGCTCGTAGTGAAAGCTATGCAGCAGCGGGCCTCACTCCTCCCGACCTCGTCGACCCAATGCATCAGACAATAAGATTATTGTCAGTGCTCACCAACTGTGGACAATCACCACACACTATCTCTCTATCCTCCCCCCAAAAAGAGATGACGGGCTGTAGGGAGACAAGAACCCGTACCAGGTAAATACCTAGCGAATACGAGACCACCATTTGTCTTCACTACACACACAAACACACACGTAAAAAAACAAACTGCACCGAGGCAATGCTGTGAAAGATCATTCCCACCCTCTGAACGTTCGTTCTAAAACTTCAAAGGTAACAAAAGATCAAAAATTCATCTGGTTAAGTTGGACCACCGCAAATCATCCTCGCATTTCTCTCTGAACACTAAACAAAAGACAACAACGAGACGACCTGGTGGAGTGGGGAGGGGAGTGGGGAGAGGGGGAACCGTGGGAGTCTGGAGGCCAGATAAGACCCTCTCTCTCTCTCTCCCCTCGACCCAGGTAATTAATGACGCGGTGCTGACAGAAACACAGTCGCGCCCACCGTCACGCCAGCACAGCCTGGAGAAAGGTGGCTGTACTAATACCCTGGCCACGCCGCCTGATGAATATTAACGATCCTGGAGGCGGGCGAAGGACTTACGGCTGTCCTCTGTGCCAGTCAATGTCAAGCAACCGGCCGGCCTGGAGATAACTCCACAGAGCATGTTTTCTTTAAGTTTCCACCGCAGTCCTTAACTTGCCCACAGTTACCGTTCTTCTCTCAAGGTCCTGACAGCGTCGCCTCGTTCCTCACTCTTACATCGTCCTCACAGCATCGCCTCATTCCTCACTCTCGCAGTCCTTCAAAGACATGCTGCATGTGGTGTTTGGTGTGGGGGGAGAATGTACCGCGTAAAGATGATTTACATGGGGAGGTGATCCACACAAATAACACTTCTAAGGAAACATCTGCAGCCTCATTACCACCTGTGTCAGCTGGTGCCAACACCAGCGTCATCATCACCTGTCTCGGCAAGGCAGCACCACCTCCCTTCGCCATCAAACCCCACAACTCACGGCACCGGATTCAACTTTCACAAAACAATCACTCAAGTACAACACAAACAAAGAGTGATTCCCGTTTTCTACCCAAAAAGCGCAATGACAGGTGTCCCGTTTTCTTCCAAGAATCAACAAAATTTCATCACCGAGTAAGTCGTTTCTTATTTCTTCGGCATCATCACATAATGAGCAATTTCTGGTGAAAGTATATGCAAATGAATGATTGACTGACGATAAATCTGATGAGCGTGAGCAGGCTTCCCAACTGATGACATGAGGCGGGGGCTATGAGCCCCTCACTAACATGAGAGGCCCCTTGGGACCTCTGGGACAAAATGGCAAGGCTACAGAACCTAAATGGCATGAGGAAGGGCTATGGGACTTCAGTGACATGAGGCAGGGTTTTGGGTTCTCAGATATATGACGGCAGAGTCGCGAGAACCATCAGTATAGATGCACGGGGCTAATGTTATTGTCAGTCTGCGGCAAAGCTACGGAACCTCAATGACATGAGGCAGAGCTACGGAACCTCAATGACATGAGGTAGAGCTACGGAACCTCAATGACACGAGGAAAGGCTACGAGACCTCACTGACAAGAGGGAGGGATATGGGACCTCTATGACATGAGGCAGGGCTTCAGAACCTCACTTTCACCAAGATGTGGTTTTCAGATATAATCGTCAAAAACAGACAGACAAATGGATAGAAAAGAAGAAAATACATAAAAAAAAAGAAACTGATGGCGAAACCAGATGAACTTACAGCTGATGGGACCAAATAAATCTTTCAAGGGACGAAACCAGGTGAGCTTAAAGGTGACAACACCAGGTCACATTAAAGGTGGGGGCGCCATGTGGATCTACGAAAGACTGGGACTAAGTGAAGTGACTGGTTTATATGACCCGGGCAGTTTGTCTGAGTGTGATGAGAGAGTAAGATGCACGTGATGAATGAGCTAACATGTGTGTCATGAAATGGGAAGGTTAGAAAAGTGTGACAAATGTGATGAGTGAAACGTGTAGTGAACGTGATGAGTGAGGCAAGCGATAAATGTGATGAGCTGAAGCACACATGTGATGAACGTGGTGTGACACACACACGTGTGACGAGGAGATACGTAATAAATGCGATGAGTAATACACACGTGATGAGTGAGACATGCGACAAACGTGATGAGTAAGACGTAATGTGTAAGCCATATACGTACGTGTGTGTCACTTGTACCTTGTGGTCCCCGGATGATATATTACTTATATCAAAATCTATCATAAAATATATTTACTCGTAGAGTTAATGAGGAATAGATGAAATTTCCTTCCCTCTTACACCCGTCCATGAGACAAGGTGGTGTGGGGCGCCCCCGGGAGGGAAGTATGCCTAGTGAGCGTCATGCGCACGGCCATGACCCCCCGGGGGTCATGACAACCCACATGACCTTCCTTCCCCCCCACCCTCCTCATCCACCCACACACAACCCCAATACCACGAATAAGAATCTATCTTGTGGCATTGTCTGGTAATGGCCAGTGTCAAGAGATCGAATCCCCCCCCATCCCACACACAACCCTGACCCTTTGTCCTCATAAAACCTTCAATAATAATAATAAGATGATAATAATAATGATAATGATGATGATGATAATGATAATAATGATAAATTTCAATGATGCACATCATTACTGTTGTCATTACTATTCCTACTACTACTATCATTATCATCATTATTAAAATCATTATTATTACTATTAATTATTGTTATCATGATTATCATTATTATTATCATTATAATCATTTTCATTATAATCATTATCTAAAACATCATAACATGTCAAAATAATAACGTATCATTTTTTTACGAGCTTGCGTTTTGACCTGAAAATTCCTGCCTCTCTACCCAGACCTAAGACCTGCCCACTTTCTCTTCTGCCCCTTCGTGTGTCCGCTATCCCTCGCCATAAATTACCCCCTTGTTATCTCTCAGTATCATGTCCCTCCTCCGGTATACCCCATCGCCAAGCTATTCCATTCAGCATCCGGACACGAGGCATCAGTGACTGTAACGGTCCAGGACATCTCGGTTGCTCCACAGGGTAAATCAATAATGGCTTTGATATCAAAGTGGCGTCGGGACTTTCCTTCCTTAATACCAAGGATCTTTACGACCCACCTTAACACCGGGGATCTTTTCCGAAGATAAAGCCCGCCAGACGCGACTACTGGCCTTATCTACGTCGGGTGTGGAAACCGAAGTAATATCCACAGAAGCCAGTATAGAAAACATAATATCCACAGAAGCCAGTATAGAAAACAGAGTGCACTGACTAGGGGGAAACGGGATTAAGTTGATAAAGTCGGGGCCGAGACACAAACAGGCTTACCGCCGTTGGCAGGAGAAATGACTTTGGCCACAGCTTAACTATATAGCAGGGGTGATGAGGCAGGCTAGTTTGGCGCTAGAGAGAGAGAGAGAGAGAGAGAGAGAGAGAGAGAGAGAGAGAGAGAGAGAGAGAGAGAGAGTGTTTCTCACAAGACTTACGAAACTGATGCATCACCTTCCGTGGAAGCTGAGAGAACTTGATGTCTTCCTCCCCAACGCTGTAGAACAAAACCAGTTTCTCCAGGTACTTGACTGCATGAGGACGCGGGAAATAAACTACTACCAATAAACGGTATCAATGTGATTAAATAAATCGGGTTATCGGAGTATGTCGGGACTGATCCCTGAAATTAAGCTCTATACACAAAAGCTCAGGATATTAGTAAGCACCATCACGCTCTGACTGTTTTATATAAGGTTCTATATAAACCCCTTGAGCAAGACGGTACTGCCCCTTGGGCATGATGGCGTGACCCGTGACCTGACTCCAATTCCGATTCCTCTATCACGGAATAAAGTACTGAAACTGAACTGAATGCCTTCGTCCTAACCGAGTGATGCATCTTTGAAAAACTTATGGGTCGCACCGTCGCATCTACGTACGAGGTCGCCTCTTCGTTCTCGAGGACCAGACAGCGTCCTAGACAAAGGAAAGGTGTTACCCCCGCATTAAACCCTCGATGCTTATGTCATGACGAAGCCATAAACGCTAACCCAGCTCACGCCCGGCACGTATTCCACCCATCCTCCCGATAGACCACGCATGTCGGTAATGTGTTTATATCGCATGAATCTGGGATGACGGGCGCGGTGTGTTGCGCAGTCTCGCCATTACACGGTTTTCAGGTAACACCTCGCACCAGCTGCTTCTCTCTCTCTAACCTGCCGGCCAAAAGCATTATAACCACCCCCACGCAGTTTCCGTTCCATGGAACACCTGTAATGAAGCCTATTCATCATAGACAAATGTAACAGACAAAATAACAGGTGTTCCGTGGAACACCTGTGCCGCCTGCACTGCAACAGAGTTAGTTACTGGCAGTGAAATAAGACTGGGTGAGAAGTGTGTTAGGAAAATGAAAAAAAAAATCTACCAACTTCCACAGCTAAGGGTGGATTTTTCTTTATGACCCAAGTTATGTTTCAAGTTAAACCTTTCTACAGTTAGGGGTCTGGCGTAATTCACATCTTCAGACGGTGGGAAACTAATGAATCAAATCTCGAAAACAAGGTTATAAGGCTGGATAAGTTACAGCTTAAACCTTTACCTAAGTGACATAACTCTAGGTAGAATTCAAGAACCTGAGTTTTGGGTCTTGTGCCATCCAATTCTTTACACGCTGGGAACAACAAATGTTAAAACTTTCGCGGGTTAAAGATAAAGATTCTCAAATCATGACGTTAGGTTAGGATGCCGGCTTAAGTGCGACTCCCAACCACGTAGGTACGGACGGACTGACGACAGACAAAGCGATTCCCTCAGTGTTCGCCACGCTAAGCACGCGACAAACTGGCAAAACTGACAGCGAGATAAAGACAGATATTCTGATAAAATAAATCAAATTTTCAACTTTATACAAACTGATGAGGTCAAAATTCCGGTACTTTTCACCAATGAACATTCGTTCAGTCGGAATCAAAACGTGTTATGTGTAAGTAAAGCGTCAAGTTCAATACATCAGTGAAGGGTGTATGGAATCACACGCCATTACTGTCTGAGTTCCAGGTCCATAATACATCACACTTCCTAATTGCTTTCACGCCCCTTCATCGGGAAGCAACGACCCTTGGGAAAGACGGTACGACCCTTGAGCACCACGGCACGACCCTTGAGTGTTATGGCCTGGCATCTGGCCTCACTATCACGGGTCGGGTCAAAGGCCAGGCCTATTCATACCCAAGGGTCGTACCGTCGTGGTCGTCAAAGGTACGGCACCGTCCTGCTCAAGAAGTCCAGTCATTCCAGCAGGAGTCCGTCAGCAAGGGGTCGTGGCCTCCGGCTTTCGGCCGAAACTCTGGTCACACGAAGACTCGATCCAGTCTTCAATAACCCGGTCGATCGCAGTACCAGGAATGGTTTCCTCTAACCACCTACTGCCGCGATGCAAGTCGTCTTGCAGTGTCCTTGACACACCCACTGTGTAGTATAGGGGCGGCCGGGATAGTCATCACTGGCAATCACCTATCTCTTCAGTGTGGGGAGGGACTTCCAGTCCAGTCCCGTGAGGCCCAACCACTTAACCATTCTTTACCAATCATACAGCTTTTCTAAACCTGTGTGTACTGACTGCACCAGCAGCTTTGTCGCTCGACTTACGGTACAGCTGCAGCCGCCACCATCATTATCATAACATCAGTGACACTTGTTATATCTACGTATTCTGGTTTGATGATAAGCTCCAGCACGCAATCCTGAAGCCACATCATACGTAACGATGGGGTCAGGGACCTCCCCTCCTACGATATCGGATCGTACGATCCCCAACTACAGATATACGGCACAAAATTGGTGTCGGTTAGTGGTTTAACTGCTACATTTAGCAGGTTCACATGAAATGGCATGGGTAAGACACCAAATATATAAGACAGAAATATATGCATGGGGCAGGATACTGAGCTGGGCTGAGGGCCCCACATCTTTAGTATATTGATACATACAACGAGAAATGAAGGCCCCAGGTGTTTAGTATTATAGATACATAAGACGAGGACTGAGAGCCCCTTTGTACACAGATACATGAGAAGCAGGCTTAGGGCTCCATGTTTTAAGTAACTAGATATATAAGAGTATGAGAGGTGGGCTGAAGGCCCACATGTATTCACTAAATATATACATAAGGCATGGGCTGAGGGGCCTCATGTACTCAGCACACAGATACAAGCACAGTAGAGGATGTTTCACACACCCCGGGCCAGCAATAAAACCTTCATTTGTCAGCCTCTCTCCACAGCCTTCCTCTCCAGCGTTGTGTCCGGATTCACACACGCCCCAGAGGTATGAGGGATGGCACTTTTCTGTCCCTGTTGTCTGTATAAGTATCATATTAAGAGATTTTTTGTGGTAATGTGAGCATAACATGCTGGTGCTTGTGAGAGAGTAAGAAATCAACGTGTCAGGTGCAAGTGTAACCGTCAGTATCAACACGGGAGTGCTTGCGCTTGTGGCAAGAAGGGTCTGGGGAGAGAGCTGAAGCTTGGAATGCATGTGGAAAATTGGATAAGAGGCGGCTATTGGAGGGCTGGGAGGCGTGTTGAGGGAGGGTTGGGAGGCGCGGAGGAGGAGGGCTAGGGGGCGTGGTGGGGTAGGGCTGGGAGGCGTGTTGGGAAAGGAATGGAAGGGTCAAGATGGGAGTCTAGCAGGTAAAAAGTTGGAGGGTGCGAGGGAGCAGTTCTGGAACGTTTAGAGACGTCATATTCTTAAAACATCCCAACCACTTCCCTTAACCTGACCAATAATACAAAGACGAAGCGTATCTGTGACAGTGTGGGTGAAGGGCATGAAGCAGGGGGTAGAGGTGGAGGAAAAACAGGAGCGTATAGTGAGTACAGAAAAACTACGCAGGAGGGTAACAAAGATGGGCCGAAGAACGCAGAGGGTACTCGGTTCGAGATAAGATCATCGCTATTTATGCCTTGTATTCGAAGTGGTATGGTGCCTCCTGCAATAACCTCCAATATCACTATTCAACTTCGTGTTAAGTCCGTCTCCGAAACAAATGTAGGGCTAATCCTCGTTTGAATACTTGCAATAAAATTACTACTGCTGTTACTACCAATATCACTACCACTACTTCTTACTAATAGCACTACTATACAACTACAACTACTGCCATTACTACTACTCTACTGTTAATAATTCTCACACACTTCCTTCAATTCCTACACTAACATCCGTTGACTGCCTTTGCATTTTTTCCCTAAATGTAAGAAACTGCCCTTCTTGATGTCAGGGATCAGTTGTGTGTACCAATTGTCTTCAGGATGATGTGGAGTCAGGCTGGTCTGATCTTCCTTGCTGAGCAGCTTCTGTGCATTACTGTGTTGACTTAAACAACTGGAAACTTATAAGGTGTTGGTCATGGAATGCATGTTCTTTTCTGTTGTTCTATGGATTCTGCCGACCGGACTCTGGCGTACATATGGACAGTAGTTCGCGAATATAGAGTGAGACCTTGAGCTGGAAGTCGTAAACATGAGTGTGGAAGAGACAGTGGTGGGATAGTAGTGAGGACGTGTCGGGGAGGGGATGGAGAGAGAGAGGACTGAGAGAAGGAGGTACGGTGGTGAAGCAGAGAGGGACTGAGACACAGCAGTGTGGGTGTGTGTGTGTGTGTGTGTGGAGGAGAGGACTAGCCGTTTGCGTGTATAACAAAAGGTTTGAAGGATGGTGGGCGATTGGATGGTTGGATGGTAGGCCTACAGGGGTATGGGGGTGTCATAGGGAGGTAGGCAAGAGTGGTGGAGGTTGGTATGGGCGGTAGTAATGATGACTATCACGCCATCCACCCCGGGAGAGGGGCGGAGAGGACTGGGGAGACATCAGTGCGATTGAGGCTGTGGCGCGAGACTTCAAAACCACATACGCGTCATCCCTGGTAATGTGTCTTACTCAACCTCCTGACCACACATCCCAGTGACGGGAGCACTGACGCTGCTCGGAGTGAGCCTAGTCCGCAGTGCACTTGACACCGGCAGACGTGGACGACTGCCTTGGCGCAACATATGCAATAATGCAGAGTAAAATGACACCGGTGTACAAACTTCATGCACTCACTACCACAACCATTCATTTTAATAAGCGGCGAATACAACACTAAGAAAACTTAACTCCAAAAATAACTACTAAGGCTAGAGCATAAGGGTGTCCTTCGCTGGGCAAAATGCTATACTTCCTACTTCCCGCACGCCTGAGTATCCTTCCTCCTTTCTGGCCATTGAGGGATTTCTTTTAATCAACATTTTAGGTCCTTTGTAAGTTTCCTGAACTTTGTGCTCTTACACAGCGAGAACCCCGGTCGGCTAAGGAGAAAATAATTTATTTAATGGTACTCTTCCAATATTACTTCACATAAGACAAAAGTCGTTTCAGCTTACAATACTTTCAGGACTATAAATAAGCATGTGGAAGAAAGCAAGTCGTCAAGAGTTCAACGTGAGCACGACGATACGATTCTTCAGTACGACGGTGCGAGCCCTTTAGTGCGATGCTACGACTCTTCAAGGATCCGATCAAGGGCCTTTATACTAAAGGACTGTACCCAGCCGCGCTCAAGGGTCGCACCGGGTTGCTCAGAGAGTTGCACAGCAGCTGCTCATACGACGTGCCACGCCCGAGGCCTCGCAACAATGGTCTACCCAAAGTAGGTTATGCCACTGGAGGAAAACTTGGAGAAACGGGTTTTTGGGAGGGGTCTGAAATATTTACGAGGCTACAGGGCGGTGGGACACAAAGGATACGAGCTCCAGCCCCCTGGCCCGTCACACTACTTGCCCCCCAAACACACGCAGAATCTGAAGACAAAAACACCCAGGCTTTAATGTTGGGTTACTGCGACAAAAATCACAGTACAGGGTCATCGTTAGCCACCTTTTCAATTATCCCTATAGTTCATGAGTCGATCTAGCGCAGTTATCAACTGCATCACATTTCAAAATTTCTAAGAGTATATCATTTAACAATGGACGAAGAATTCGCCTATCACGTCGTGACATTATGAGACTATGGCATTCAGAATGCCAGCCGGCGGTACACCGTACTGGGGAAAATAAAACAGTCTCACATTCGTGGTTACTCGATACTGTCGTCTGAAAAGTTCCTGTCCTTTTCTTGATGACCCCCTCGGCTGCCTCACACAGGCCCGGGCCCAAGCTGCAGGGGCAGTGGCAACAGCAGCAATCAAAGCCGTCGTTACCCTGGCAGCTTGAGGAGGTCAAGATGAAATTGGTTCCCTTTCGTCGGGGAAGCTGCCTCGCGCGCGAGCCTTCAGCCACATAATAAAACCCCACAACTACTTGTTTGGTGCCGGCCACACCACAAAAGACCTTAAATGGCAAAACCGAAAGAAAAGGCTCCTCCGCAAGGCCTTCAGGCGGGCACAGTCAGGCGAAACACTGAATTCTTCACCGTGAGGGAGTGGCGAGAGACGACCGCCTGTCCGTCCCTCCAGGTCCCACCGCCTCACCTTCTTCCTCTGTCACTAACGCGGACACACAAGCACACCGCAGGCTGAAGCTTTCTCTTTTCTTCCCTGTAAACAATAAGCTACGCTATACCTTTCCTAGACTAAGCTGCTGCGGACATCCACAATCGAGTGACTGAAGATGGGAACAACAGAGGACTAGCCGCGGGCGGGGAAGGAACCTGGCTGTCCGGCCCGCTGTAAAACTTACAGTCTCGTTTGCGAGACCAAGAATTCAAGAAATGAATCTCAGCAGACACTGGCTTCGCAGCAAAGACGACACTGAAACACCTGACGTTATAACAGCGGAATGTACTCCTAGCGCTAGCAGCTCTTACAACGGCACTCTTCCAGCCCTGCCTGGTTCGCGCTGGCCAGGACATGACGTTGTGCACGACAGATAGATAACCTAAACGATTACCTGATCACCTTGAGTGTTTGGATGCCAGGAGAGTGGAGCACACCTGATATCTTTAGCCTTGCATCATGCCTTAGTTATCGGCCACAAGCCAAAACACAGCATGTACTTCCCATTACACCTTCCCAGTCTCGATAGCTATAATTACGGTATGGCTAAAAACAAGGCCACCAGGCAACCATCTGGGAAGCCCTGACTTTGTCCTTGACTCGGCCACACACACACACACACACACACACACACACACACACACACACAGGAGCCCCTGAGGTCTGCAGTACTAGATCGCCCGCGTCCCTACCTCACTATCCGTCACGACCCGCATTACCCACAGGCACCGACACCTGTGGTAACGGATATTTCTTGTACAGTAAGTCGGCAGGTACGAGGAAAAAGAAAAAAAGCCTAAAGGCCGGGGCTACGGCTTCCTCCTCGCAATCAGAGCGCTCGGAGAGCTTTGGGTGTTGAGGTGTCGGGGGGAAAAAATAATTAGCATTCGCTAGCAAGAACATCGACCAAACAGAATTACTTCTGCTCCTCGCTGCAGAAGCAGAAAAAAAAAAAGCCTCATAACACTACTCGTACAAGGAGGTCGGGGGAAGACCATCTGGAGCTATGGCAGACGAAAGGCCCCTCCAGCACAAATTCCCGCACTCCTCTCCTAAAATATTTACCTGGTAAATCAGTTGAGGAGCGGGCCGCAAAGTAGTCGTCTCCTCCCACCACACGTTCCCACCCATCTCTCTCTCTCTCTCTCTCTCTCTCTCTCTCTCTCTCTCTCTCTCTCTCTCTTTTTCCCCTATCTTAGGCAGTGAGCCGTTACCAGACGCTGGCTCAAACCACACGGGGCTATAAAGATACTGGAGGCATTTTAAGGGCTATCAATGCCACGTTTATCACCGCGTAACGTCGGCCGGTAATGATGTGTTCAGAACCCTCGGGTCATCACACGGAGACCCGGCGCCCCAACGTAAACCTATTCCCCCTTGATTCTTGTTGCTGTGGAACGGCGTTATTCCCACGACAACGCCAGTGTTTAACCTCTCGCACAGGACTGTGAGGCATGTCTGCCCCGTAGAGGACGGTGACATGAGTACGCGTGTTTCCTCGGTGTTGCTAATGTCTTCCTGTACCCGCCAAATCCCTTGAGCACGGAGCACGACACTCGAGTGCGACGAAGCGACCCCTGGGCGCGCCGACATGACACATGGTTTTCGAGGGACTGAGTGGAATTCGTGAAGCGCTCGACCAAAAGGTATGACCGCCTGGCCTTTGTCCTAAACCTTACGGGACCATCATACCCAAGAGTAGACCAGTCGTATTCAAGGGGTCGTACATCTTCGTGTTCTAGGGCCGTACCGTCGTGTTCAAAGGGTCGCACCGTCATACTCACTGTACCTTCACACTGCCGGGAGACAACGATTAAAGCCACAGACACAAATGCGTAAGAAATACTCGGTGCCATTTCAGGCTCTTTACTAAAAAATCGCCCAGCTTGGCCCCGACTCCAGAAGGCTGATGCCGGCACACAACGTCTCCAGCCAGGCACAAAACCCTACAAGCCGACGGCTGGTTTTTCCCTTCCCACAGTTCAAGAGCCCCATCAACTCCTACCACTCTTCCAATGCTGATTGCATCTCCAACATCCTCTGCACGACCAACTCTGCTTACATAATGACCTACGTCCATTACCAACGCTCATGGTCGCGCCATTACTGCAGGCGTCAACCTTATTTACATGTCGCTGTTTACCCGGATAAAAAAAAATAAAAGAATGCCTTTCTAATCCTACCACACTAATCCACGAGTTTCTGCTCTCCTCCACTATCACAGAAAGCCTCGTTTTAAACCAGTGGTCTGTTGCTCTTTGACTTAATTCGTATTTCCATCAATTTTAATCCATCTGTATCTGCATATACACAACTCAAGGGTAATAATACAGGAAAAAACTCGTCGAAGTCGACAGCACCCTATCACCTGTTGTCCCACACTTGAAGGACTGGGCAACTACGATACCGACAGGTCTAGCCCCCTTTCCTCTTCCACCAAGCCAATCCCTCGCTGTACGCGAGAATCCGGACGAACTCGCCAAATTTATGACGGCATTTTAATTAAGGGGCGAGGATTTCCCGCCATGGGAACCAGGAATGCTGGAGCAACCACGGGGAGGACGCGAGGGAGGGAGGTACTGCATAAGACCCAGACACACACACGGTAGATGGGAAAGGTAGAAATGCTCCGGGGTCATTATGGATCCCACCACACAGACGTCAAGAATCGCAACCAGCCAATATCAAAGACAGCAGACAGGTGCCATGGCTCACTTGGTAGCAGGTGAGGACATACCGGAGTGGCTTACTCCTCCCACAAGGTCACCAGCGATGGATGACATGGAGTCCGGATGCGAGCCGGCGAGGAGGACATGCACGGACAGGCTGGATGGCAGCGCATGGGGGCGGCCGGTCGAAGGGAACAAGGAAGGAAAGAGATATATTGGGAAGAGAGACGAGGACAGAGGCAACAGGACAATGGGAGTTGAGAATATGTGAAGATCAGAAGCCACACAGGCGTGGGAAGAAAAACACCTGAAGGAAAAATGCTGATAAAGAAGCCCCGAAAGACGAGAGTGATAACTGGAGGGGAGAGGGATATACAGAACGACACGGGAAGTGAAGAAGAACCGAGAACGCGAGGTTCATGGGGAACAAAGGAGAGACACGGACGTGCAATTTGTCAACACGCCTCACCCCCGCGTCCTGTTTCCGTGCCCCTCACACCACCCTCCCTGTGTCATCCTTCGTCTCCTCCACTCGATAACAGAACCTCATCCTTCCACTCCCTATACACGTTCCAGAACACCCGAAACATTTTTCTTTTTTTTTCAATTCCCGAGGAATCTCAGCCTGATGACGTATGACACGACCAAGGTGGTGGTGGCGGGACGAAGCGCGTGACTCCATCGCACGGAATAACAGCGGAGATCCCCCGGTGGTGACGTCGGCGGCAGGTGTGCGCTGGCCGGGGGCCGGGTGGAAGGTAAATAACAGGATGAGGCAGCGACTGAAATGAGAGTGACGTCACCTACAGCCATGGGTGGGGTGGGGTGGTGTGTGCGGTGTGGGAGGAGGACAGTCCGTCCAGACTCCTTCCTCCACCCAATCATCCTACCTCAATTCTATCCTCACCCATCCACCTCCCAGGTCCCGGTGCCTCACTCCACCTCTCCACAGGACTCACGTACATACCTCATCCCGCGACGTCTTGGAAAAAAAAAAAAATCCACAATTACGTCGCTGAAATGAAATGTTGTCACTCTTTGCAACACAGTTACTATTTTTTGGAGTTGAAAAAAAAAAATAATGCTGTGACCCGCTGACCTGTTTCCCCCAGCACTCACTCACCACAAGACCGACAACACGACTGACACAGCGATATGCACGTCACACGTCCTTAAGTTTGCTGTCGTTATCACGCTCAGTGGTGTTATCTGAAGGGGGTTCGCTGCCGCGATCCACCCTTTTTATACCAAGCCACAACACCTGGGTCTGTCCAACACCAGCCAGCGGCGGTATGGCAAAACGAATGAGGTGAGGAACTTGAACTACCACACTCCCTCCTCTCCCTCCATTAATCACTTCTCCAACGAAGCAGCGGCATACTTTTTTTTTCAACGACCGCTTCACCACCATCTGCCAGAGAGAGACCACGACTTCCCACTAGATTGAAACCACCCGCCTCCTAAACTACCTTCCATCTGAGTCAGTATATATATATATTTTTTTTTTTCATACATATTCGCTGTTTCCCGCGTTAGCGAGGTAGCGTTAAGAACAGAGGATT
>JAYMFT010312426.1:0-10103 GCA_038088735.1 Panulirus argus | reverse complement strand
AATAATAATAATAATAATAATAATAATAATAATAATAATGATAATAATAATAATAATGATAATTATAATAATGATAATTATAAAAATAATGATAATAATAATAATAATAATAATAATAATATAAAACAACGGCTGTAAACTAAAGAAAATAAATCCAGAAATAAACACGGGAATATAGAATAGAGATCCAATCTTTATACAGTTACTAGGGTGGACGTCAATATACACACGGTAAAAAAAGTATCTTATCACTTTTTGTGTTTAACAATATGACACCACGATCCAAGGATTTTGAGAAATGCCCTTGTTCTGGCCTCACATTGGTAGCTGTGATTTCATGCTATTGTAATATTTTGATTGCTAGCGACATTTCCTGTCATTTTTCGTAATGATTGTTATATTCATTCATATTTCGATGGAAATGAACGTAAAGTGGAGCTATCATGATTATTGGAAAATTTCTGTCTCACACATTTACCGTTACCGACCCTATCAAGACAACGCGAATCATATTGATCATTTTGAAATTCATCGTACCCACCAGGGAAGATTCTTTTTTTGTAATAGGTACTGATAATGTTCACAATAAGGGGATGAATGGATAGGGTTCTTGTCGTGGTCGGCTCGAGCTCGGTATGGTATGATGTCACATGTGTGTCAAGTTTATCATATTTTTACTAGAATCAGTAGTAGTAGTAGTACAAGTAATAGTAGTAGAAGTAGTCGTAGCGGTAATAATGATAATGATAACAATTTAGTACTAAAATGGTAACATTTTATTGAATTAACTTCATTCAGGGGCTGAAAATACAGATGGATATATATAGCTTTACATTGGGCTTTATAAAGATGGTGGCTGGTAGCCAGAAAAGAATCTTTGCATGCAAGTGCTGTGTATGAGTGTGTGTGTGTGTATGTTCATGCGTGTGCATGTTTGAGTTGCTGTGTCTGTCTGTGCTTGTGTGTGGTTTTACGTTTCATCCGATGGAGCTTTACGTACATGTCCTGTTTTACTAGACACTAGTCCTTTGCTACAACGTATATGCCTGTGATTTGTCGTTTTTGGGTAGGTACTTCCAACGTTCGTAGAGGGGCGTTGGCAAATGGTATTCATTAATGGCCCGTCCATCGTCATACGCATGATGCTAAACAAATTTCAGTAAATCTAAACCAGGATTGAAAAATAAACCGCAAATAGTTCTCTTCCTTCATCATCCGCTGATTATATTGTACTTTACGTCCAGCAGATGTCCGAGCGGCAGAAAGAACATAAACGGAGAGCATATTTGTACAAAAATGCCACATTCTTCTTATTTTTAAGCAGACACAACCATATGTTAGAAGAGTCCTTCGACATAGTTCATACATTGATGAGGTGTCTTTTACGTGCACAAGCTTGGTACATCATCGTTTTCTTATCTAACCTGAAGTTATAATTGGATTCAGTATATACTCACTCATGAGAACATGTAAAAAGTAATTTGGTCTCACTGGCAACTCCCGCGAGGCGTTGCTGGTTGCCAATTGGTAACACTGCGCGGGAGGATAGCCATCTTTCCGCAATCCTTGCTGCCTCTGCTACAGGGGTTCTCTCTGTTCCTTTTGTTGTATCCAAATTTTCTATAGAAAAAATGCATTTTCTACAGTTTCTATTACATGAAGTGAATGACGAGGAAAATTTTGTAGGATAGGTTTGGTTAAGTGCTTACAAAATAAGAAAGCAGAAACGATAAGGATGGTGTAGAGATGACAGGGTGAGGAAGTGGACAGTGTGAGGGGAGTGGACAATTGTGAGATAAGATCACCACACGTCCACACTAGTCACTCCGCGCACATGAATACTATAGGAACCAATACCCCGACGCACTTCGCATAATCTTTATACACAAAGATTACGTAGACGAGTAAAAGATGTGGGTAAATATAAGGACGATAACTGACCTAAGTAAACCCAGAAGCATGAGGTGCAGCAGTCGCCAGGAGAACTTTAGTCCCATGTCCATCTTTACCTAACTGAACACTAAATTTAATCTCCCAGTTTGCTTAAAAATAGACTGTGGCCGCGATAGTCTATGACTGCAAATCGAGGAATCTCTAGGAGAGAACTTACATGCGCACAAATCAGATTATCTAAAAAAGGTGTGTTTTGCCTACCTGAATCACAGAGGTACTTGGCTAATCAGATTTCAGTGTTTACGAGTATAAAAAGGTGCTGTTGATCGTACAAGTGTTCCCTGGTATTCATACGTAGGTATCAGTTGATCACCTGTTTGCACAGGCTCCTTCAGCACGACGGTACGACTCCTGAGTATGATGGTCTAGCCTTTGTTAAAGGTCGTGCCATAATACCTCAAGTGTCGTACCGTCGTGTTTAAAGGAGTTTCACGGTCGTGCTCGAGCGTTGCCCCGTTGTGCTAAAGGGACAAAACGTGCGAGCGCCACGAACTGAAGACTGGAGAACAGAGACATGGCTAAGGCATCGAATGCAGTTCGATTTTCATGGTGGTTCATTATCGCTTTTTGCCATCTATTCCCCCACAAATCTTTGCACTTTCAACGTCTCATTATTGTCATTACTGTTGTTATTATTGTCCGAATCTGTGTTACAGAGTCCCACTCCATGCCCCCTGTAACATGACACTGACGCACGAGTATTATTTCTCGCCCGTAACGTAACGCTGTGACCCCCCAGGTCTCGCCCCACGCCCATAAAACATGACGCATGAGCCTCTCACCCCCATCCCCCGTAACACGTGACGCGCTGACGCACTGGCCTCAGTACCCCCCACCCACCCCTCCACCCCCACCCCCCCCACTCGGCTCGTGACGCATGGATCTGACTGACCCCACGCCAGTGACACGTGACGCACCCGTCTCATTCATGTCCGTAACAGGTGGAGTGGGTTGTTGTGGGCGTGGCAGAAGCATGGGTATGGTAGAGTTGTGGGCGTGGCATGGGTTCACGTCACTCATCCAGTGTAAAGACTCAGCAACCACTGAAGCTAAATTACGTTGAAGAAACGACCAATTAGCATGTATTCCGTGGAACTAATTGGTCGGGAAAGAGGAGCAACTAGGCCGTAAAAACCATGGATCTGACTGGTCAGGAAAACAACATACGAGACATTGCTCATCTCCTAGGCATACTCAGTTCACAGGTTAACCTAGCATGTGCTGTGTTGCGTTCCTGGTGGCGCTCCACACGGGTCGATACCACAGCTGCAGTTTTTATTAAGAGGGATATGTGGTGCCTCGCTGGGCCATCAGCTTGAGCCCCAGGTCAAGCGGTGGGTCGCGCTCACAGCCACAAGCTAACAATAGACACACTTAACACACACACACACACACACACACACACACTTGTGTACGTTTCTGTAAAGTGTGTGGGTAAGTGCTTATCAGTGTGCTGCTTGGAGCGTGTCACAGAGCGTTAAATATTTACTGGGGGTCTAGTGTTATATTTGTATATTGCCACACACGCCATTATGACATTGTAAACACACACACACACACACACACATACACAGAGGATAGCTATAAACATGTTACAAAAATTCAAAGAGCTGGGTTACAGGGAAAGGCTTAGGGGCTTGTAATTTACCCACCTTTGAGGAGAGAAGATTGTAGAGTGATCCCATCATAACTTTTTAAGTTTCTAACACGCCAATGACGTAGACAGCTAACAGCTCAACCTAAGTAAACACTGGATCAGCCAATTCACACGGCGACAGTCGGTAAATAGACGAACAACCCGATATTTTACCGTAACCTAACATGACCTTAAACGTTTGTGGGGGAAAATCCACATCACATTTTACAGAACAATAACCGTTTGGAACCTTTAACGTTACCAGGTACACCTGACGTAACCTATCACGTTAAGTATTGCCTTACCAACCTTTTTGTTTGGGTGGTAGCAACGTAGACAATTGCCATAAGCGGTGGCTTACGAGCCCGTTACATACTTTAAGGTGGGGATTTACGGCCCAATTCCGTTTGTTGGTGATTTAACGTAGTCTTGATAACGTTAGGTGGTGATTTGTGTATACGTTAGATATGCTGGCTTACGAGGCTTTTAAGGAATGACTGACGTAGCCATCCATATTGCGTCATGTGGTGACTCGGGAGAGCATTAGGTAAGGGGATGACTTAGGTCTCACGTTATTTAGATTACGGTCTACATAACCTTTTTCATTACTCATTGCGGCTGCGCATGGGGTCAGAAGGACTGAAGAACTGCCCATGATTAGACCTCAGTCTCCGCACGTTCTCATGAATTTACTGCCCCTTTTTTTTATTTCTAAAACGCTTTAGAATTCTTACGTTTTACAACTTCGTCTGCTGAACTGTTCCATTTTATTTTTTAAATTAGTTGTTGATTTACTGTTGTAATATGAAGTGTATTACTTTAGTTTGCTCTGTTCTCCTGCCCATTAAGACTATGCTCTCTCTCTCTCTCTCTCTCTCTCTCTCTCTCTCTCTCTCTCTCTCTCTCTCTCTCTCTCTCTCCCGGATTTAAGCAGCCGCCGACCTAGGAGGTGCATTCACCTGCTTATAGGAAGGATTAGTGGCGGCGGCGCAGTCAGAACTGCCGTGGCTATCAAGTTCCCTTACTGCTCCAGTTTGCTTTCTGCTCTCTCTGCCTCGTCCGCGCACGACTTTTTGCCACTCTTCCATCTCACTTAGGCCGGGAGGGTCTTTCCACCCGGAAGGTTACAAGGCCCGGAGAAGCCTTTCCACCTAGAAGGTCACAAGGAGGGGGGTCTTCGCACGCGACAGGTCGTGGTCTGGAGGTATCTCTTCTCATCCGGCGGGTACCTTGGCCCGGAAGGGTCTTCCTACACGTCGGGTTACTTTAGTCCGGAGGGGTCTTTCCATCCGGGGAGTCCCATGGCCCGGAGGAGTCTCTCCACTCGGCAGGTCACTTGGCCCGGAGTCTCCGCCCCACTCGGCAAGTCACATGGCCCGGAGTCTCCTCTCCAATCGTCAGGTCACTTGGCCCGGATTAAGGGTCGTATAACCGAAAAGTTGGTGTTGGCCGAGTTTAAGTCAGGGTTGTATACTGATGCAGCTTCGCATTTTCACTGCTCTTCAGTTCTCTTGTTTTGGGATTAAACGTTACATAGGTAGGTTAGGTTTTAGGGCTTCCCCAGTGTAACCTTATACAACACGCTCGTCCATTCCATCGATAGCTACACGTGTCAGCCAATTTTAGTTAGAGAGAGAGAGAGAGAGAGAGAGAGAGAGAGAGAGAGAGAGTTCGTCTTTCCTTGAACTTTACAGAGCGTTTAATTCTTTATTGCGTAACCTGTTATTTCGGTGTTGACGTACGTAGCTTGTTTTCAGGGGGTTGGCTGAACTTCCCTTCATGAGAAGAGGCAGTTTAAGCAGCTAGTTATTTAAGGAAATTATTTACGTACCCTAGTACGCAAAATGACCCGATATGTATACGACGCTGGGGGGTCCACAGTCGACTCTTCCCAAAAATTCTAACCATCGTAGTGTAGTGAAGATGATCCGAAATGGAGTACCGAAAGGCTAGACTTTCTCTTTTATTTATTTTATAACCTTCGCTACCGCACAGCTGCTATATCTGGCTGCATGTGCGTTTATATTAACGTAACACACACGAGGAGGTCTTGCAGCTGGCGAGGTTGTGAAAAAAGATATAACACGGGTTAAGATCCTTATTTCTTGATCTGTGTGCTGGTCAGGCATCTGCCGCACGAGTTGCTCGTAGCCCAGGCGTCCACTGTAAGTGAGGCACGGTCGGGGAGGCAAATTAAGAGAGCCACGGGAACCGGTTGAATAAAAATTGACCGAGGAGGAAAGCCGGGAGAACCGGTAGCTATAGGCGTTACTATGGAGGATGATTGTGTTGCCTTGATGACAGTGATTATAACATTTTCTGCGAGTTTTTCCTCAAAACGTTGAAGCGCACTGAGCATATTATGTAAACGTAAAGAATCTTAAAAGGAAAACGGGAATGCCAGAGCTATGAACTTTTCTTTTTGTAGTTTGTGTGTTTGTGTACGTGGGGGGCGGGATTATGCAGGGTGAAAGCAAATAATGTCGTATGATTATCATAGACAATTCATTCTGCCCCAGATGTTCCCATCACGTCCCACCTTATCACCCGGGCTTACTAAGTTTTTAAAGCTGTGATTTCAAGCTGGATTTCTATCTTATGCGATAACACATAGGTCTCCCAGAGCACGATGCAGTCGATGCTTCAGCCGAACTTGTATCTTGATAAGGAGGCTGGTCAGCACAACACTGGGTTGCCAACCAGAAGTTTCCGAACTGCAACCAGTGAAGGAACCAACAAATCGACTTGAAGTATGACACGATTTAGTCAAGATCCTCTCGAGAGGAAAGACTTATTTAACGATCTGTAATTCCTCTGAAGAATTACCGTCACGTGACTCGGTGTGAGGATGGAAGCTTGGAACTAATATTTTATCAGGATAAAACGCTTCTGGGAGCAGAAGTGTATGTATAGCTGTCGAAATTGCCTTGTTCGTCGAATGTATATGTGGTACGTTTGACAACGTGTATGTATGAGTACAACGGCATGACCTTAGAGTACGGCTTGACCACCTATATGCACGGGGGTACGGCACTGGAGTACGGTGCTACGACCCTTTGAGTATGATGCCCTGGTCTTTGACCTTGTCACACCATCTCACTCAGCGGTCGAAATGTCGTGAGATATGCAGGAATGAGAAATGGCAAGCACCGGGGCCGAGGAAGACCCACCTGACGTGAAGGCTTCCCCCCCACACTTAACCCCCAAGTTCAACAATAAGGGACCCTCGGCGGTGTCTGGGTCCGTGCTGGGGTACACGGCAGGGTACGAAGGTGGTAGCCCCCGGTACTGACGGTACCTCCAGACTCCCTCCCTGTCTGGCCACAATAAACACCCACACCCACACACACACACACACACACACACAACTCGAGTGTAAAACTCTTTCACTGTACCACGCTGGTAATCACACACAGATGAGATCATCCACCTCTTGTTGTGTCACGCTTATGTTAATGTGTGGAGATGGGATGATGGAACACACTCTGTGGCCAACAGGCAACAGAGACAGTCATACTATTAAAGTGTCTGTCTTCTCATTGCGATTTCTGCTATTACTGCTACATTCTATAACTGCCACTAAAATCACGACAGATGCTGAGTCTACAGCTGTGGTCTGACTGATATAAACTGGCCTCACGTGTGGCAAATGTAAATTGATGCAAAAAGTCTTACACACACAGGAAACAGAAATGAAAAGACAGACCACAGTACGGACTCGATTGACCTACATAACATATATGAGGGGAAAAAAAACTTAAGCGTAAATAAGCTCTGTGGATCTACAGCTCGTACGTAGCAGTGCGTACATGCAGACAGAAGGGCGAACGAAAATCTTGGCATCTTATGTGAAGCATACGGTGTGTAAGAGAACAATCCCTTAAACAGTCAATTGGTGCATCCTCACTTTGATATATTGTGTTCACTTGTGGTTACCAGTTCAGTTTCAATACTTTATTCCTTGATGGAGGAATCGGGTTCCTAGTACTGTCACTAGGTACCCCTTCTGGTTACCCAAGTTGAGAAGACACAGAGAGAATAAAGCAGCGAGCTACCAAGATGATTGCCGGACTGTACAATGCCCATGGAAGACGTCTGTAAGACGACTGGCATTCATTTCGTCGAGAGAAGTGAGGATTAAGATGTGATTAAGTAAAAGTTTTCATAATAATCAAAAGCTTCCACAATCCTCATTGAAACAGGTATTCAGATAGATCAGTCTGTCATCACAGTAATGGATACACACTCGCAGGATACAGTCTTACAATTCTAGCAACAAAACGCGATCCATTGTCTCTACCCCGAGCTCATAGTTCTCTCTCTCTCTCTCTCTCTCTCTCTCTCTCTCTCTTACAGATACTGTATCGGTTCCTGCTCCCGAGGCCTGGCTGAATGCACGCCAACGCGATATGGAAGACAACGCTGTACATAGAAAGCCACCACGTCTTGTGATCAGCACTGGACGACGGTAATTTAAGGGTGGGCCGTTTTGATGTCTGTTGCTTTCCTTAAACAGCAGCGAAGTATTTGAACTTTTATATTTTCTTAATAGTCTCAGATCTTTTCTTCCTAAACTGATCTCCTCCCTATCTTGTACCTGTTTATTTTTCACTGAGGTATTGGCCTCGAATGAGGAAATATGTCTGTGAGTGGAGCCTTAGATTGAGTTATATAAAGTGACCAAGAGGAGGGTTAGTTGGGGTGGGGGAGAGGGGGGGTGGGGGTTGGTCTGGAAATCCTTCCCTTCTTTATTACCGCTTAACAAAAGCCAGAGGAAGAAAGAGGAAAACGAAAGTGTTTATCCTTCCGGAGGCTCTGTTCATATGGATGCTGCCTGGCTCAGGCTGGGAAAGCAGAGGGACGTCTGGAAACAAATATGTATATATATCTTTTGCATGGAAATTGATTGTTATATATTTATACTTTTCTATCTATCTATATATCTATATATTTGTGTCTGCCCCCCATCTATCTATGTCCCTATCTGTATGTCTGTCTCTCACCATCTACTTCTATATCTATCCATCTATCTATCTATCTATCTATCTATCTATCTATATATATATATATATATATATATATATATATATATAGGAGAGGTCTGCCATGTGATGAGAGTGTACGGTACGGGTAATTTTCATCTAGAGAGTAGGAGGCGGAGGAGGAGGAGGAGGAGGAGGAAGAGGAGAGGACCTGGCTCTCAGTGTTGCCAACTTTATACAGTTTGGGGAAAATGATTCGAGTCAGAAGGCTGGGCGTGCGGCGTGGGGAAATGTGATCCGTATTCCCGTTACCGACAGAGCCTATACTTCCGTGTGGCCCAGCCAACCCCCAGTAGGCAGTGACCGGCTGTTGAACTCCGGGTCACATGGTCAACGAACCCCTATTTACCGCCATGATTTTGGCTCCTATTTCGCACAGGCTTAAGGGTCATGGTGGCGTGACACATCACACGCTTTATGAGACTTTATGAGGTCGTATAACATGTGAGTTGTGATGTGTGTGTGAGAGAGAGGTAGTTTTATAACCCGGAGCCACAGGTGTGCGGCCACACGCGCTATGTTTGGTTGGAACCGCTGCCGTTGGCTATGCTGTGCTTTGGTTCGTCTTCCTTCCTAACTTCAACCTGAAAACCTAACATTTTTTTTTTTTAAGATTCTCCAAGTGTTCCTCGCCACATACCCACCAGGCGGTGTTGTGAGTGGGTATTTTTTCTTTTTTTTTTTTACTTATTCGCTTATCCGGATTTATGGCGTTAATTTTGTTTTTCATTTAGATACCGGCTTGTCTTAATTGTGGTTTGTCGCACGCGTAGGTGGTGCGATGTGGTTAATACTCGTGTTGATGGTGAAGTGTGGTCAGTATTTTTGTTGGTGACGTGTGGTCACTACTTTTGGGTTGTTGGTGATTGTTTGGTCAGTACTTCTGGGTTGTTGGTGACGTGTGGTCAGTACTTGTGTTGTTGGTGATTGTTTGGTTAGTACTTCTGGGTTGTTGGTGACGCGTGGTCAGTACTTGTGTTGCTGGTGATTGTTTGGTCAGTACTTCTGGCCTGTTGGTGACCTGTGGTAAACACTAGTGTTGTTGGACACTGTCTGGCCAACACCAGTGTTGTCTGCGACTTGTGAGCAACGCCTGTGTTACTTGCGTCGTTCGCTTATCTGTACTTGGGTTGCATTTTAAGATGGCTTCTGCTAATCCAGTTCTTTGTCGTGTAACTGACGGCTTGTCGTCCACAGGGGAGTAGTGTGTGTGTGTGTTTGTCGTCGTGTTGACGTTTGCGAGGACGTGTTTGACGCAGTGGTGGTGGTGAGGAGGAGGAGGTGTTTGTCGACGTGTGGTGGGGAGGGACGTGCTTGCCGTAGTGGTAATGGCAGGGAGAGATAGAGATTTTTAAGCAGGATTTGTCATGCCCACATGACACATGACAGCCAGGTGTCTCTCTCTCTCTCTCTCTCTCTCTCTCTCTCTCTCTCTCTCTCTCTCTCTCTCTCTCTCTCATCTATAGATAACC
>JAYMFT010312415.1:0-10103 GCA_038088735.1 Panulirus argus | reverse complement strand
GTGTAACGCAAGTTTAATTTCATGCCTCAGATCCCCGACAACAATCAGTTTAGGTGATATGAAATGGGAGAATATCTCCGTTGTTGGAACTGTGTTGCTAAGTTATTAGATTTTCCAGCCAGTGGGTGGCTGAGGGAGATGCGGTGGCGCTATACCCAGCCTGTGGGCGGCTGAGGGAGACGTGTTTGCGATATACCCCGCCTTTGGGTGACTGAGGAAGATATGGTGGTGCTTCGTTCAACCATTGGGTGACTGAGGGAGTGTGATGACGATACATCCAGCCAGTGGGCGGCTGAGGGAGATGTGGTCGCGATACATCTAGCAAGTGGATTGATGAGGAAGATGTGTTGGAGCCACATACAGCCAGTGAGTAACTGAGGGAGAAGTGGTAGCGCTGTTCCTGACTCATCACCTAAATAACATTTGCTATGATCATGTGATAGAAATGTCTTCACAGATATCAAAGTATACTTGGGTATTATCTAACTATTCGTGCTTTGAAATTTCAAAATATCACAAAGAAACAACGATATTTCAAGATTTACATCCAAGATAACAGTAAAGTAAAGAAGAGAAAAAAAGGTAATTTTATGATAAGAATCCCCTTGAAGAGAAATCCAAAGACATAATAAATGACGCTTGGTCGAATGTGGCGGGAAAATTCTCTTGTAAACTTTCTTCAGCAATTAACTGAACGAGTAATAAAAGAATTTCTTTTTTGTTTTCTCTCATATCATCGAGAGTTTTGAAAAAAAAATCATGTTGTCAGTGCTGATCGTAATGTGTCTTTGGGTCACAAGTTAAGTGATGTAATGACAGGATAAGAATGACCTGTAACGATCCATCATGCCCTTTCGTCCTCCAGTACGGGCAAAGGTACACACATCCTCTCACATCACAGACTAACCCTTCATCAAGACGCCAGTACCAGATGCCATATTTCTTGTATCTGTTATGTGAATTATGATCCTGGAAAGCGGAGTTGTAAGAAGCTTTTCACTCATATTTCATTTTTCGTAAGAAAGAAAGATGACTTTCCTTTTCCAATTAAAACTTGTAGAGACGCTGACTGCAGTCATCTGAACAGTGTTGGGAAGGCTGCTTATTACATCAGGTTGAGGAACGGAGCAATATACGGTGTTACGTCTCAATGTCTTTGACTCTGGTCTCTAAGTGATGATTGGCTTGAAGTTCAGGCCTAAGGGAAATTCAGGTAAGTGATCTCATCATGCGCTGGAGATGAGTGTTCTGTAGCTTGATAAATCTCAATTGCAATACTCCACAGGAGATCAGACACCTTACTTGGATGATGAAATATAGATCTTCCAAACAGAAGCAGTGCTGTTGTCTGGATTGGGCTTGGTGATCAATAGAAATATGTTTACTGTCCCAGATCTTCTCGTGTATGTAATAACGAATTGAGTCTGTGTCAAAGCAGACGTCCTCAGACATTAACAAAGGACAGATAAGCGTAATATAATTAACCTAAAACCTGGACATCCTTCGAGAGATAGAACAACATAACAATACACCATCTTACTGAAGACCTTCCGAAAGCAAACATACTTATAGAGAAATGTAAATAAAATGTATATAGACTAAATTATTTGGTTGTTTGGTCAGCATATATGTTTGTCTTGGCTCCGGCGAAGTTACTCTCCGTCGGTTTTGATTATCGCAAGAATGTCTGTGGCCGTCAGAAGACGTATACAGATACTCGTATGCTGGTGCGTGTCTGTTTGACCATCACCACTGGTTAGCGAGCAGAGAGGGATTCAGGCAAGCAGCAGCAACAGCACGTGTTAAGAGCACTTCCTCACTGTACAGCTGACGCTGAGGGATGAGGATGGATACATGCCAGTTTCTCTCTCTGTCTCTCTCTCTCTCTCATGTTACATGATGGCACATGTGGATAAGCAAAGCCTGGAGCAGCAACTTACACATTACTGTCTCTCGTTCTGCCGGATCTCAGTGGGAGGTGACCTCACGATATTCTGGGTCAGACAAGTAACCTTTTCACATTAGCGTGGCTGTCATAAACAATATATACAATCTGCCAAAAACAATGATTCGCTATGAAAATTAACATTATTTGCAAGCTAAAAACGTGAGGTTATTTGGCTAATATTGAAAAGATGTAACGCAATACAAAATGGTAACTGAAGACAAAGACACAGGTATTAGTGGACCTTTCCCTCAACAAAGTTTACTAAAGGATCAACATTCAAATATTCTGAGAACAAGAGGGAAGAGAATACACAGAAGATGCAGATAGGCAGTGAGATGAAGTAGGAAGTGGTTGAAATTACTTATCTACTTGATTATCAATCTAGTTTCTCAAGGCTCTTAACACAAATATTTTGTCTAAGTCACTTGATTATTCAGGCTTTTATATGACTTGACCACTTCTGAATACCTTGCGTCTCTGAGAAAGAGACGACTTGATATTGAAGAAGATACTTCCAAAGTCAACTTAAGTATATAAATATACTATTATTTTTTTTTTATTATTGTTCTTGATAGCTGTTTCCCGCGTTAGCGAGGTAGTGTCAGGAAATAGACGAAGAAAGATCCTTTGGATAGGAAAGAAAGGATTCTACCTCCGTATTCCTTGCTTGTCGTTGAAAGTGACTAAAGTGGGCGGGAAATGGGGAGCTGGAAATCCTCCCTTTTGTATTTCAGTTTCTGAAAGACGGAACAAAAGAAGGAAACAAGTACAGAGTGCTCATCCTCCTCGAAGGCTCAGGCTGGGGTAACTAAATGTGTGTAGATGAAATCATGATAATAAGAGAGGAGAGATAGGGAGTATGTTTTGAGGAAAGAAAGTGGATCTATTGGCTCTGAGTGAAACAAAGTTCCGGGATGAAGGTGAAGAATGGTTTGGAAATGTTTTAGGAGTAAAGTCTGGAGCTGGTGAGAGGACAAGAGCTAAGGAAGGGATAACGCTACTCCTGAGGCAAGACCTGTCTTAGTGCGTGAAAGATAGTAGGGAAGCAAATTTTAGGCTGATGTGAATAGAAATGAACGTGGAAAGCGACAAATTGGCCATAAGAAGAAAGATCATCTGTTCCGAGCTCTCTTATATTGTATGATTTGCAGCTTTGTCAGAAT
This sequence comes from Panulirus argus, assembly GCA_038088735.1. NCBI lineage: Eukaryota > Metazoa > Arthropoda > Malacostraca > Decapoda > Palinuridae > Panulirus > Panulirus argus. The sequence continues at coordinate 6,992 of JAYMFT010312415.1, read as the reverse complement.
TATTTGCCTTTGAGAAGGTGGAAACTCAGACAGGTAAAGCGAGATTTAGGGTGGAGCAGATTAATTGTTTGTAAAGGATTTCTTTCGTCTTTCCCAATCTGGAACCAGCTGCTGCTCTAATGACATAGAGCTTGAGTGTTGCTTTTGTGTTCATGTTTTCGGTGTGGAGAGTGAATGGTATGCGTGTGTCGCCTGTGATGCCTAGAATGGTTGGCGTTTTATTCAGTGGGAAAGATTGGCCAAACATGGTGTGAGTTAGGTTTGTCTGCATACATCTTACGCCTAATTACTTTTCCGGCTTTAGTGAGCTAGCATCAAGGATAAACGAACAATATCCTCTTCCATACATCCAAAATATGGCCGGGAATACTGTATAAAGCTCCACAGACCACTCCGTCATATACCTTAAACACTTTGAAAGCCTTGGATCAGCCCACTGACAAATTGTCACCTCCTCTCTCCCTTGTGCCGTATCGCTTCAAGTAATTTTCTACAGTGCACGCCTCTCTCCCTCATGAATGTCAAAGCCCCGATGCCCCAGAGCCTCCTTCACTCCACCAGTGCATCTCCTTTCCGGTATCCACCTTATTCTTTAGCCCCTTCAATTCTAACATATAACAATTTTTACCTAAACAAAAGCTAAGTATCCTGAGGAAACAGTCCCCCATTCACAATTCGGTGCGGTGCCTGCATGAAAAAATAGGCATTAGTTTCACCTGGATACATTGCATCCTCATATTTACATTATTTTCAGATCTTCGTAACCTCATCACTATAGCTACATTACTTTTTATATCATCTTAATAAAAACCTCCACGGTATATCACTGTCCTGAACAGGATACGTGTGTCCTTTTGCTCTTCATATCGTGTATTTTTTATCGTCATCTTTGCAATTCATCCCACATTTCCACCCATTTCTGTAACCTAATCTTAACCTCGCTAAATTAAGTCCTTATGCCTCTTCTTTCCACATCTAGAATCTCCAGCAACTCATCATCGTACCATTTCATCATATCTTTCATGTATTCTCTTTCCCGTAGCTCCGGCTCCCTAAATCATCACTTCATAATACTATTTAAGTGTATATTTCGTTTTTGATTTATTCTTTTTGATATATAAGATCGCAACCAATTTCTCCTACATCCAACTTTTGTTATGATAACTGTCAAATTGTTACAAACTAATTTAACACTGACAGGAGCCCAAGGAAATATAATGGATTTTTTCTTTACTATTTCGTTTCTTAATACATGTAAATTTCTTGACTGATAACCATATCACCATAGATAACCGCATTTTTCCATCTGCCAATGGTACATCCTTATTCACTAGTTAACACTTTCTATTTTCAGACTCTGTGGCTTTTTTCTCTATTAGTTCCTTATCAAAAGCAATTCTGCAGTTCTGCCTATGTTGAGGAGGCTCCATCATTCAGTTTGGCACATTTCTTCTTAACTGTAACGAATCCTATTCATCCTCTTAGTATCTTGGACGCTCCCATCAGTATCAAACTGTACATCATTCTTATTTATTTATCTAACCTTTTTAGGTACAAGAGCTTTTGCCTGCCCACAGTTAACATTCACTCTCTCATCTGTTAATGATAAAGAATCAATAGCCACACCACCTTCAGTTCCTCTCTCATCATGATTAATGTTTATGAATATCCCTCCTTCACTACCGCATTCCCTCATAAGAGATTCAAAATTCTTTATCCATTTTCTCTCGGATCTTCCTGTTTCAGGCTCATTAATTGATCCTTCATACACAGCACCATTAAATGTTTCCCCTCAAAGTATTTCACAACCTAATGTTACATCCTTTTACCTGACCATATTCCTTAATTTCTTAGCTGCAGTTTCTGTCCTTAGAGTATCACAATATTTCTACTACGATGATTTAAAAAATCAAAGTGCAGTACATTACTGTGAGTAACTTTCAAATCTTTTATTCTATTTTTTGTAACTGTATCCGGTCCTGACCAGTATATCCAACAAATGACTCACATCTCTCTTAAATTCAGTAGAGCAACAGTATTCTTTGTTAAAAATTTCATAACATTAAATCTTTTCTCTTTTTCTTCTTCAAGGTACTCCGCCTCATCATCCATGTTTTCCTCCAACGCTTATATCATCCCCAAATAGCTAAATTTCTTTACCCATTTCATTTCATAACCATCAACGTCCAACTGTTTTCCTGGTAATGTTCTTCTTTGATTATAACTTTAGGTTTCTCTGGATGTAACCATTCCCACTTCCTTATATTTCTTAACCCTAACCCCCATTGCTGTATGTACATCACAAGGTGATTTCCCTTTACAAATGATATCATCAGCATATCATATCAAATTTGTGCACCGCAGTATTTTTCCCCTCAACAATAGTATTGATAATAACGTGAAGAAGGGTAGGACATGGAACTCCTCGTTGTGTAGTTGTTACTCAAGTACAATATTTGAGGAAATATCTAAACTCTTCTCCCAGGTCTATGATTTTCTGTCCATTTGAGGGAATATTTTCCCATTTCCTCTATGGGCAACTCTTCGAAAATTACTAAGCTAATAACTTTGTTAAACGGTCCCTTGGAGTCAACGAAAACAATTTTTTCTGCATCTTTTCCTGAGACATTTCCCAGTGTGATATGTTTGCTTTCCTTTTCCTTATGAAATTATCCATTATATTCAAAAACCTATCTACCTCGAAGTCTCATCTCCGTCATTTCAAATAAACAGAAAGTGAGTCGAGTTGGTGCATAGCATCCTCCTTTTTCCTTAGGTATGGACCTGACTTGCGCTTTCTTTCAACATATAGGCAATTTCTCTTCTACTAGTGACATTCTGTAAGATAACCATATTGGTTTTCTCATTTGCATCAGTTGAGTAGTAACGATATTAACGGTGTATAGTCTAATAAACCTAACCACTGTACCGTTAAGTTAATAAGTGGTAGGTTCGGGCGGGGCTATAGACAGAACAGAGAGAAGACACGGACACGCCGAGCTGAGATCTAGAGAACTCAAGTTCATTGTTTTGTATAAACATGTGGATTAGTTTTGGTCTGATTCAGACATAACAGTTTGTTATGTGGGTATTTACCCTTTACATTTACACGATGATTACTGTTATGTGTATGTAGATAGCTATGCAGGAGTTTGACTAACGTATTTCTGTGGCCATGCGTGAGCTTATCAGACGAGATACAGTCAGATGCTCATGCTGGAGACGCATCATTTTCCAGTTGTAGCATAACGCCTCAGAACAACAAAATTGCGGTGCTGGGCTGTGGTATCTGTCCATCTCTCATCTCCACATGAGGCTGGCTTGTGATGCAAGTCAAAGCGGTCAGGGAACGTAAGTGATTTTCATGAAAATTTAGCAATTCTTTTATCAATGTCTTTTAAATGTTTATGATGAACCAGTGAATACTTTACTCGGAAATATAAAGTGAGTTATTACTTCTAGAGAGCAATGCTATATACAAGCATTTCTTACGTAAGAGTAGCTGATGGGGTAAGCACAGATATACGTACAGCTCTGTGGTAACTGTTAATCAGAGTTGGTAAGGATTCCTTGACCTCTAAGTTGATTACTTGTCATCATAAGAGTTGGTGGAAGGAATGATGAGGAGAGCAACCTCAAGGGAAGAGGAGGTTGTGCGACCCGCATAATGCCATTAATGCCAGAGGTCAAGATGATCCCGACGAGACGGAAGAGAAACTACACAAATTATTACCCAGACACTCGCCACCGCAGAGAGCAAGGGTTATGGGGCGGAGGTCACGGCTTGAGGATTATTCTATGTTAATGTTAATGTTCTATGCATGAATTAATGTATTGGTGGAAAGGGATTCGAGGAAAAATATTGTTTTGCTCCAATGTGGTTTAATCTGCGGGTCTTGCTGTCCCCTGGGGCTGAGTTGAGGGAGGGTCGTTGGCACAGCGGCGCCTGAAGAGGAGAGTTGGCTCACGTTAACGTTCACATTGGCCGGGGAGGAAACGCCCTGGGCCTGTCAGCCGAGGAAAAAGCAGGTCAACAGCGATACTCTTTTTTTTTCCTGAGATATGGTATCCGTGGGAATACTGAAGACATTTTGTATTTTCAAGAAGTGGAGTAGTTTTTTGAAGGTGTGGCTGATAGACAGAAGGTGGGGAGGACGGCACACGATGATGCAGTGGTCGGTCGACCTTCGGCTGTTGCCCATCCGGTCCCACAACCCACCTTATATCTCGACACGCTAGGGGTTTTATCGTCTTAGGGCCGCCATGAGTGGCCTCCTTCAGGCAACCCCGAAGAAAGACACGAGAACGGCTGGATGTGGAGAGGTGCATTCGAGAAAGGGAGCTGGGGGCCCCGCCTGACTCAACGGACATAACTAACGCCCCATCCCACGGCAGACGGTGGTGACCGTGCACGCCAAGGGATAGAGACGAAGCCAGTTGATCCAGCTGCCAGAGACGGGTTACGTGGAGAGAGGAGACGGCTGATGGGCAAGACACAGGACCACTAAGAATGATAATGGGCACCCTCTTGTGATATCCGAAGAGAAATGTATTTAGTTTATAACGGAATAGCTTGGGTAATGTTAATTAATTTTTGCTAAGAATGATTTGAAATGATAGTTTTGTGATTAATGATCACTGCATATCTAAACGAGGAAGTCTGACATGATAAGTGAGATAATGTAATGGAGCCGACGGCGTTTAACTTATCAAAGGTAACTTTGAAACGTGGAGTTAATCAGTTTGACGCCGAGTTTAGATACTTTGCTCTCAGTCCAATTATTTTGTACATATCTTCCCCTCTGGATTAGTTCTGCCCTGTTACACTGTTACAAATACGAAAGGTTGTTACATCAGTCGTGAACATTATTTTTATCTCCCGTAGTGTTCAGCATCATATATACCTGAATAGTTATTAAAGAGTTTCACTGATGAATTCCTCTGGCCCCGGTGAGGCTTAACAGATAAGACGCAATTTCATCTTTATGTCTTTTGATATATAATCTACGGTGGCAATCAATCAGAAAGCTTCTGAGCAATAAGACCCCGACCCGCATCGAGGGTATTAAGGTACAGAGTAGTCTGTCAGACCCATCCTCGCTTGGTGCAGTGTTCTTGGATTACTCCTTCAAACGATGGCCGACTTCCGTGGATGATTTAAGTTTTCCTGCCTCTGTTTTGATATCCCTATGGCTTACTGCAGCATCAGAGGTCTCTACCGTCGCCCGGTGGGACGAAAAATATTCTGCTCTCCTCAGCACTCTTTGTAATCACCACTGACAGTGTACAGTGTCGACCTCTCAGGTCGTGCATAAAGTAAACCCCGTAGAAAATTACGTTTGGGTGATGTAAATGATTAAAAGGAGCACTTATCATCATGTACGTCTGTTGGTGAGGAAAGTGAAGAATTATAGCATGAAAAGGTTGAAGAAATAAGCCACTCAGGGAGGGATTATAGCGGGAGCACAGGAAGGAAGGAGGTCAGCACAAGGCCCATTTACCCATATCCCTCCATCTTCTTTTATAATTACGGGAAGGAAATTATGCAACAACTGCCCGTAATCCTTTCCTTATGTAACCCTGACTTTAGTAATCTGTAGTAGTAGACGATAGTAAGGGAAGATGCTTCCAAGTATATGTATGTACACCGCAGATCGGATTCGAATACTAGGAGCGGCGTCTGGCTACGTCGGCTATATGGTGGTTAAAAGACACAGTCGATGGTCATCCAGTATTTTGTATTGTGTCCCAACCTCAGCTCGGTGGAGGTAACACTGCATCGCGGCACCGCTCGCCACCGAGGGCACCATCGGTAACCCGACTCCCTTGTATAATTCATCCGTAAAATATCACACTGTACAGTGTATTCAGTGTAATGCATATTCGTTACCTTTAGTGTAGAGTGTGATTTGAGCAAACAAGCAGGACCCATGGTCTTCCCTCTCACTTCAAGGTGAGGAAAACCATTGTCATCGCCCCAGCTACACCCTTCCTCCTCCTCATACCCAGTGTGGGTAGTGTGACGTCTCTAGATATATTCATGTTATTCACCACCAACGCTGTGTTTATGTATGAAATAAGAGTAGACGATGAGATTCAAAAGAGAAAAAATATATAACTCCACCATGTCCTCCCCTCCCACCAGGGACTGTCAGGCGTGTCAGCCACAATCCTCAGCATTGGATCAGGCCAACACAAGGGGAGTTGCTTTATGAATACAGCCTATCATATTTGCCTGATGATTCGTCGCTTCAGAATGGAAAGCAAAGTACTTGTCATATATTGCTTGGCCTTTATTTAATTTAATTTTGATTTATTTCATATCCACTAACTTACCTTATTCTTGTCTTTTTTGGCACAAATGGTGATGGGATTTCCCAGGCTATCCTGCTGCCTTAGGCATTTGCCGTATACTTTCCTCTTTAGTTTCTTCTAACCTATTTGTCTATGCATTTTCAATAAATGTCTTTTATTTCTTAGCATAACATTTTCCTCTTGTCTTGCCTTACCTTGTGCAACATTATCATCGCTTTCATTCTCTCGTTTTTCTCAAAAAATCTCTTTAGGAGTGAGTTTAATCTTGTGTCACATTTCTTTCCTTTTAACTTTCTTATTCTGTTTGAAGTATTAGATAGTGTTGCCTGATAACTAATACCTTAAAAGAATTCTTTCCATGAACCTCCTCTCGCTGATAATACCATTTCTAAATTCTTTTTGAATATCAACATTATCTAAATCGCAGAAACCCTTAGAAATTCCATAGCTTTGAACTACTTCACAAAGAATAATGTTGACCACTTAAACTGAGAATTATGATACATCATTTTCATATTTGATTTTCTTCTCCATTTATCTAGATCTCCTTCTCTAAAGAAATACTTACTCAGCACAACATGAGCATTCTAAGGAAACTCAACCTCACATTTTTGATATATATATATATATATATATATATATATATATATATATATATATATTTTTTTTTTTTATAC
>JAYMFT010312404.1:0-10104 GCA_038088735.1 Panulirus argus | reverse complement strand
ATATATATATATATATATATATATATATATATATATATATATTCCTGCTTCTTCAAAGTTTACTAAGTTTCTTTGCTTCAAAGTGGAGCTCATGCTATTTAGAGATGGGAACTTTTCCCGTTCGCTTATTCCAATAAAATACCAGTGACAGTATACTTTCTCTGTGCAACATTACTTTTTTTCCTGTCAGCAGCTGAGCCGGAGGAAGAAAGAGAGGTGGGTGGGTGGAAACGTGCCCTTTGCATTATCATCCTGTTCCTACCACAATTCAAGACCGCAGATAACCCCGTCGTGGGCTGTCCTGCCCATGTACACCACTCCTACCTCCGTATCCGTCCCCTCCTCCTATAGCAAGCTTGTCCTCTCCCTTCTCAATCCATCCGTCCCTTTCCCCTTACATCCTCCCCATTCCTTCCCTCTAAACCCGTCCGTCTTTCCCATACACTCTGTCCGTCCGCTTCCCCGTACACCTCGCTCGTCCCCCTCCCTCTATGTCCCGCCCGTCCCCTTCTCTCCCACTCCGCCCGTCCCTATCTCTCTCCCACATCTCTAACCGCAGTCCTCTCCTGACGCATTAATTACTGGCACGATATTCAATGCCAGAATTAGCCTGGTGACCACCACCGTAGGTGGGAGCCGGGTTATGTATGGCTAGGGCGCGCGAGGGCTACCTGGGATGGGACGGGGCGGTGAGCTGCCGGGAGGCACCAATGTAGGAGATGGGACGGGGCAGTGTGCTGGTGGGAGGCACCAATGTGGTGGGATGGGACGCAGCGAAGTGAGTGCATATAACAGAATGATCAACCAGTGCAAAAGAGGCAGCGTGGGGGAGGAGGAGGAGGAGGAGGTCAGAAGCGTGGGAAGATGCAGACTGACACGGCTGTTGTGGGGAGGTAAAACTACGCCCGAGTCCGACAGGGCGGGGAATGGGAAAAGGGCATTGCAGAAGTGATGACGTAGAACGATGATGCGATAATCAAGGGAGAACGGAGAAGAAAACTGGTCAGTTATATAAGGCCCTTGTTCCCTATGCATGGCCAGCGTCTCCATAAGGACCCTCCTTGCCCTCTGTAACACCCTCGAACGATTCAGAACTATGCGGATGTATCCTTAGTATAAACTCCTGAGTAAGATTGTCATCCGTCAGATGCCGACCACATCCGCTTTCAAAAAAATCTATGACTGGGTAAATCATCCGTCAGTGTGTCAATGTATGCAAACATTTACACACAAAAACACCTGGCTTAGGATGGTGTGTATGTCTGTGTGCGTACAAACACGAGAGTTAAGACATGACACATATATACAAAGTTAAGAGACGGGGCAACACGAGTGTTGAACTCTTTCCCCGTAACACACAAATAATAATCACACACGCACACACACACACTTATCCCTTAGCCTTATTTCTCTCATACTTGCAAAGACAAACCACAGCTTTTTATCATCATTTACCAGTATAAGTATGGGATTATCACCAGCAGACGACAGTGACACTCTAAAAATGGACATTAATCAAATCTTCTAATGGGCCTCTGATAATCTGAAACATATTTCTCGTACAGACCACCAACTCAAATAAGTGTTTTCATATCATGACAAAAAAATAAGATTATCTAATATCTTTAATCTAATTTGCATCTGACAACCTGACCCTGGTCTGTAGGTGTTTAGCGTGACCACGGAAGCGGAATTGAGTCATGGGGTGGGTAAGGGGGCGAAGCTTCTAAGAGCATAAAACACTGACTGTCTTGTTTGCTTTTTTTCTACCTCAGGTGACACAGCTGCTTGACGACTGGTGGGAAATCTGTGTAACTCTATGGAAACTTACAAGCTATATCAAATTAGAACGGACAGAAGGAAGTTCAAGAGTTATGGTCGCTTTCTAGGAATGAATCTAAATCCTCGAAAACTGACGGAATTACAGACGTTTCGTATCTAATTATCAAGCTGAAAAAATATAAAGTCTAGAACTCAGACTTGAAAATGAGAGTGTCACTCTAAACAAAACGGAACTTTTTAATCAGAATCAGTGTTTTGATAACATAAGGGTACCAGTGAACTGTCAGATACTCATGAACGATCTTGAAATTTCACCCGAAGTCACAACGGAAACAGTAAGAATCTACTGAAAAACCTCGTCTTAATTTTTCCGGTTACTCAATGATTTGACTTTGCGTAAAGCAAGGACCCACGATCATCTGGTGATGAGCGAGTCTTTAAGCCAACCACAATCGTAAGACCTCTAGATCGGACTAGCAAGGCTGGTAACCCACAAGGTGGTACTGAATGACAGACGGTCATGCTGCCAAGTTCTCTCCAACACATGTCGATCAGCCAGGGCTCTTTTTTTTTCTGTTTTCCCCGAACAAGTCGTGACGTACGCTCGTGTCACTGACGAGATTGATTCTCGTGGGGTGGGGACCACGGGAGAGTACGGATATGACGTCAGTAAGTAGCTACGTACACTTCACGATACGTCGATTTCACATTTCGTGGCAGCGGTGCTGCTGCTGCTGCTGCTGCTGCCGGGGACAGACACCAGACCAAACAGTCCATAAACAAATGTGATGGCGATGGGAGGAGGCCACACCAACCACTCCACACACAAAGATCATTCAAATGAAGGAAGACAAAATGAACTTAAGAAATCCAGCTTCATCATAACTTATAGGGCTGCTAAAATCTGTATTTCATGCTTCTGCTGGGATGGGCATCCACGAAGGTGCTGAGAAAACTAAGTACCACAAGAAGAAGTTCTTGGAGCAAAAAAAAAAAAAAAAAAAAAAAAAAAAAAAAGAATAAAAAATGAAATAAGATGAAATAAAAGGGGATAAAATTTTCTCGATTCATCGTTAACTAGTTGATTCTAGTTTTTGTTCAATTAAGGACAGTAAATAAAGTGAACGCTAACGGCCGACTTCCTCATAACACTCTTACTTCATATAAAAGGTCAAAGTAAATGATACACAATGAATTATCATTATTATTATTATAATCATTATTATTAATACCGCTATTATACTACTATTATATCATTATCTTGTCATCGTTACTTCTGCAATTATTACTTTTCATTGCTAACAGATTTGGGCCCTCCGGATCTTCGTCTGCTCTCTCTCCTGAAGAGGGCTACCACATTCTTCCTCACTACCACCACTCCCTGGCTGCCACGACCTCCCTCATCACCACCACAATCTCCCTCATTACCTCCCTCCCTCGCTGTTACACCCTCCTTCCCTGGACGCCACACTCTCTCTTACCATCACATCTTGAACGGCGGAATGGCATTGTTCAGTGGCTGCACGCACCAACCCATTTCACCTATTCAGACCTCACCATTTTGCCTCTATAATCTTCCCTCTCTACATTAACATATTTTCCCGAAGATATAGCACCCCATTAGCCAGCAATATCTATCATGCCAGGGAAATGGATTAATTATTGGCAACTGTGTATGGCGGTTAGTTATTGTGCGTCTTGCAACTTCCTTGGAGTGTCAACAACTGTGTATGGGGATTAGACTAGACGCCTTGCGCCTGGCTACTTCCTCTGTTTGTGTGGAGACATAGAGACAAAGAGACAGTACCGCCATCTATGGTATACCTTATCATAACTATTATCGCATTTATTGTTATCAATATAATCATAATTACTATTAGCCTTGCTACGTTATGATTGTCATTACTGTCAATATTATCATTATCATCATCATCATCATTATGTAAACCCTAAACCCATTTCTAGTCCCACTGTAGCTTGGAAGAAGACTAAGGTCCATGCAGAAGCAAGGTAAGGTGAGCTCCTTATGGGTGAAAAGGTCCTCGATAATGGTAATACATTCTCGTAGTGTTACCACTTGCAGGCAGAGTTCGCTAAGACTTAACAAATGATATATAACTTGTCTTAAGCCCCAATGATCCTCTTCCAAAAGGTTTCCACAGCGCTTTGGAAGTAGGCCATGTCCATCGGACAGAACCAAGGGTCAAGGAGTGAAGTGGTGTGTGTGTAACTATGCAAGGAGAGCACAGTACAGTTCTAAAGAGCTCACTGTCATCAGAATGGACCTTGCATCTTTGGTGTGAGAGGTCTAGCGATGTGTTGAATCGGTGTTTGTAATGTTGGAGAGATGGGCGTTATCCAAAACACACACGAGAAAGCGTAACTCGTACGTTCCTGGGGACTGTAGTTTCAGTTGGGTTGTATGTCTGGTTCAATAGAGTTTAAGAATTAGTTCAGAGTGCTTGTTCAGTCATAACGTTGTGTATATATTTTGCTTTTCTTGATGCGCGTTGTTTCTGGAGATTAAGTTCCTATCTAGCTTGTCCTGTACATCTGAAATAATAATCTACTCAGCCCATAAAACCAGTGTGAAGTATAACTCCCGAACACAGATTGTTGGTTATAAATGCTCTAGTCTCAGCATCTGCGGTTTCATTATCACTGTCCGGGACGCCAACAGAATTTTACACTCAAGCTTCGATCTGATTTTGAAAAATTCAATCTTGGCCTTTTTGAATTATGGGAGGTACTGGTTAAAGTGCACACTCGCACTACAGAGTGACATTTCTGACAGCTGACGACCCTAACTTTTCATCTACCATCTCTAGAGACACGAAACAGCGTTTTATGAGAACAAAAAATACTACAGAAATACCAAACACAACCGGTACAATTATCTCAAACTTTGTCGAGTGGTTTCCATTGCGAATGCCTGTTACATCAACGCTTAGCTACAGAACGTGAGAAACATAGTGCAGAACAAGTATGCATCACATGACAGCATGTGAACACACACACATATCTTACGCATCACATGCAAATATATGAACGCCCTCACATATCGTACGCATCACATGAGAGCATGTGAACGCACAGACACCACCCTGAGGGCATGTGAATGCACATATCACCATGAAATATATACGTAAATATACTCCACCACGAACCGACGAAACCTGAATATCAATCATACTAATACGGGGAAATATACACACCAGACATCGACAAATACAAAGATGAGAATTAAATCAATAACAGCAATAGTCCCCTTAACTCTCGTCATACACTGGACTCCTCCTCCTCCTGCTGTGATCATAGCGAGTCTGAACATCTGTCAAGATGCTGGCCTGACTGAGGCGCTGGTGGCTAACCTGCACCACACACACACACTCCAGTTTCTCGCGTGATGGCCTGTTTCGTCACCAAGTCAACTGGTGATACATACCCCCGTTGCCTGACGAGCCGTGACCTCCGACCCACGCAGCTCAGCGCTATCAATTCCCTCTGAGTGCCTCGAAAACCCACGTCTCCCTGCTCCAGGACTCTGCGCTTATATTCGCGTGGATAGGATAAAAATAAATGCCGATTTTATGTAATGTCAAACATATTCTGCAGCTAGAGAAACTGGAAATATCTGCCCGACCAATTCTAATGCCTCTGAATGTCATATTCTGAATTCATACCTTTAGAATGATTGAATCTAGTTAATTTAGTGTGTGTGTGTGTGTGTGTGTGTGCGCGTGGGTGAGTGATCACTGTTTGTGTGTTACGGGGAGGATTTTATACTTGTGGTGCCCCATCTATGCGTGGAATCACTAATGTGTAATCACTAATTTGGACGGTGCGGAGAGGGAGTTCTATACTCGTAGGGCCTCATCTGTTCAATTTTCTTCTTCTTCTTCTTCTTGCTGTGGCCGACAAGACAAGGGCAGAATGTGCCCCAGCCATGACCATCTCGGGCGAAAGGAAATAGAAGAAAAACAATGAAGAAATTAATTAGACCTCCTCAGGTGTTCTTAGACCTGACTCAAAGGCAAAAATCTTATATACAAAAAGGAAGCGATTCCCACAGCCCTGCTCTTCGAAAGAAGGTATCATTATGGTCCATCGTCGTGTGGCTGCTCTCCTCACAGAAACTATGGGAAGCAGGAGCCAAACGCAAATCAAAAGTCTAAGTCTCAGAGGTAGGAACACATGCAGACAGTTGAGTATTCGAGAGTAGGGGCTAAAATAAGACATACAGAATAAGGAGGGTAGCAAGATTACGGCAGACAGAGAAGGATGGCTGAAGAGAGGTGGTGCCTAAAGAACTGATAAGACGAAACGCTGTTGGTTCCACTGTGGTTGATACCGAGGTCAAGAAAGAGCCACCCCAAATATGCAATACTCCACAATGGGGCGACTAAAACCCTAGTTGATATGAAACTGCCACTCACATGAGAAATAATCATCGTATCTATGTGAGACTCCCAGCTTATGGGTAGCAGATATTGCATTGTTCAATATTTGGGGCTTCCTGGCTATAGCCGAGGATACACCCAACACGTTTAAGTTACTCCAGAGATCAAATATGGTGCTTTGCGAATAAATAGAGGGGAAAAGGGTGAAATATAGAGAGAGTTATGGGTAGAAATTGAATTTAGTACAACAGAATTTCACAGGTTTCCTCTACCCGAGGCCAATATATAATGCAGATCCGAATTAAGAGATATGTATTCAGTAAAAGGAGGAGGAGAAGTGTTAAAGTTAGACGAAGAGGAAACATTATTTGAAACAGCTGTGCATAACTGTGCGTCAACCTCCAAGTAGAAATAAAAAAGCTTATTCCTGCCTTACTCTTTGTACACTTATAATCACAGAAGCCCCCTCACCCCTAATTCCACAACGACACCAACAAACAAATCACTGACAAAACATATACACACCGAAATGATATGAGAAACCCTAAACAACACCCATCCTCACCCAGCCTAGCACACCACCCCAACAGACACACACATTCATAACTACACTCCCCAGACACATACGAGTTACGTTTCTTCGTCGCGCTCTGGATATCAGTACAACATTATAAATGCTAAGTTAACATGCAACAAAACCACTCTTGCCTAGGGTGTAACTACCATACTGAGGACACTGAACACTTACTCTAACCTGTCCTGCACTCACCTCAAGCGCGCATATACGTGCATAACACCGCAACATTCGTGACCTATTGTCCCGTCCAGCGGACGTGGCTAGCTCCCCAAGGCAGGAAGGTAAGGTATAGTAAACAGGTTCCTAACAGTGCATCAGTCCTTCATAAAACCTCAAGAGTAATGCATTAATCCCTCTCTTTCTTCCCCCACAGCGACGTGACGACGACAAGGTGATCGAGCTGGCCCGCTCCATCAACACCATCCGCGCCAGGTTCGGTCAGAAGTCCCTGCTGACCGGCGGCGGGGAGGCCGAGCCCTGGGGAGCTGGGGAGTACGAGGACGACGACCTACCCACGGACACCATCGACAGGAGGAACTCCCTGCCGGGAGGACCCGCGACGACCTCTCTGGCATTCCCCACCGCCCGGAGGCACTCGATGCCTCACACGAGCCCTCTGACTAACTCGCAGAAGCGGATCTTCGCCAGAAAAATGTCGCTGGAAGAAGATGTCCTGGAAGAAGCCCAGGCCGAAATCCAGGAAGGTGCTGAGGGTGACACTCAAGCGGGAGATGAACATGACGATCAGGAAGAAAGCGAGTGTGCTGCCTCCGCCGCATATCTAGCCATGACTAGCGAATGTCCCGATTTGTCAACAGATAACGAAGAGCCGAACGATAACACCGAGAGGCAAGATGATCTCCCGCACCCCGGAGAAGATCACACTTTGTAAGAAAAGTTCTGGTTCGGTGACTCCTGTGCTGGTGGATACCCAGTGTGTGTTACTTACGTCACAGGAAAAAGAGAGAGAGAGAGAGAGAGAGAGAGAGAGAGAGACAGAGACAGAGACGATATCTGTGAGGGGCACCACATAGTAAACGTCCGTGACAGAGGCACGGGTTAAGGAGCTACAAAAAGGACGTTTTGCTCTGAAGGATAAATGAAGTCAGTCAGTGTTGACGCTAACTACAACTGCCAAATATTCACTGTTGTACATCGCAACGACCCCCTACGGGACAACTGTCAGTCCTACGAACCACCAGACAACGACACTTAGCTATCCTAGCACATTTAAGTAGCAATATTACTCAATACAATGAAGGATGTTTTAGCAAGAGAGCAGCTGTTTTACTTTGCATAGTATATGATCAATTATCATTAATGCTTCCATTTTCTCAATTTTGTTCTTTTAGATACTGCTTATGATACCAACAGAAGTGTTACAACTAGATCTTATGTTAAACAAAAAATATTTTTCTATTTAAATAAAAAAAAAACTCAAACTTCATCAAAACTCAAATAAGCTTCTTTAAAACTCGGATAAACTTTATTAACTGTGATTTCTAACCATACAAATGGTTAGCCATTCACATCTCAGACGATAACGTGTGTTAGACTAGCGCAGTGGAGAAAATATTACTGTAAATATCATAAGGAGGAACATTTTCATCAAACTCTGTCAGTCTGAGAACTTATTCATACATCATCGTGTTCTCGTCTTGAAACAAAAGATACACAGATTTCTAAAATATTCTTTTTTCATTTTCATATCTGACAAAGAGAAAATGTTCTCACGGAGATTGTATGAATGATTTCTTTTTACCCGTTAAACAGGATGTAAAGTATATAGATGCCATTAACACACGAGACTGTTTAGAGATGTACATAAGTGGATTTCGCCAGCCCGTGCTCACTTAAGGTGAGGCTGCATCGTCGTCCGTTGAAGAAAGGGACTACAGTCCTGTCGAGGAGCTTCTCTCCCCAGAGAAGTCCACAGTTTCCCTGCTACTGGAAGTAGCGCAGCATAGATCTACAGGAGCTTCCGGACCAAAAAACAAAAAGGGGGGGAGGGGGAATCCTACAGTAAAACTAAGATCCTTTCAATAAAGGAGTCCTGTAGTAAAACTAGAAAGCTTTCAATAAAGATGTACATGAGCAATAACAAGTAGATTATAGGGGTTGGGGTTTACTTGGTTAAAGCAGTTCCCAAGCAACACATCAGACGAGTTTTCACTCGTGAACTAACCTGTGACTATGCCTACCACGTCGTGCTGTCAAAGACGTAACCTGTTCCTCCTCCTGCCGCGCCAGACGGACCCATGATCTTCCTGAAAAAGTGTGGCTTTGAGTATCATGATATTGCAGTCAAATTAAGTATGATAAAATCAGTCATATGTAATATAATAATGTTACAATCATCATCGGATCATTTTCTGCACGTTTATACTGTCTGTGTTCTGAAATATGACTGTAAAGTATGTCTTTGTTCTACTGAAAAGTACTGTATCTTTGCTTTAATATAAAGGATGTCTTTGTTGTATCGTAAAGTAAGTAAGTGTTCTATTTTTAAAATGTATGTCTTTAATCTACTGTTACGTTGTAAAGAATTACTTTTTTCTATGGTTATGTTGTAAAGTATGTATTTGTGCTAATGTTATGTTGTAAAGTAAGCCTTTGTTCTACTGTAATGTTGTATAGAATTCATTTGTTCTACTGTTATAAAGTACACATTTAATCTAATGTGATGTAAAGTATTTGTTCTACAGTTATGTTGTAAAGTAACCTTATGTTATACTGTAACGTTGTAAATTATTCATTTGTTCTATTGTTATGTGGTAAAGTAAGCCTCTGTTCAACTGTCATGTTGTACAACAAGTCTGTTCTAATGTTCAAGTGTATACTATGTGTTTGCTCTAAAGTTATGCTGTATATTATGTCTTTGCGCTACTCTAATGTTATACTGCTATGCCCCTCAAAGTATGCCACTGCTCTACCGCTCTCTTGTGTAGTATGCCTTCTTTCTACCGTTATTCTGCATATATATTCTTCGTTCTACTGTCATGGTGTAGATTACGCTATTTTGTTCTACTGTTATGGTGTAGAGTATGCACTTTGTTTTTCTCCTGCCACGTTGCGAAGTAGGTATTTGTTCTATTTACGAGGCATCTCCTCCTTTTGCGACTGTTGTTGTATACGTTAATGACACATGCCTTTGTTTACTGTGTAAACGACCTGATGAAACAGTGAATTAAAAGAAGCGTCCGGTTGCTTAAATACCCTTACATGAGCTGTCTGCCCTCTTGAAGTGCCAATGATTACCAAAGGCTGCATTTACATGAAATTGCTGCTGACATCAGAAATATATATATATATATATATATATATATATATATATATATATATATA
>JAYMFT010312393.1:0-10104 GCA_038088735.1 Panulirus argus | reverse complement strand
GAGAGAGAGAGAGAGAGAGAGAGAGAGAGAGAGAGAGAGAGAGAGAGAGTCAGACAGACAGACAGACGGGGTAAATGTGACAAGAGAGGCTCGGGCACCCCTGCGCCCACAAATACTCCCCGGCCAAGAAAAACTGTCATTAGAGTTTTTTCAAAGCAGGGCCATCTTTTGATTTCCCCAGGGCGGGCCAGGCCCAAGGCTCCACCATGACAGCAAATACACACACACACACAAAAAAAAACAGCAGCAGCCTCGACACTGCCGGTGTAGTGCGTCTCTCTCTCTCTCTCTCTCTCTCTCTCTCTTGCACTCCATCTATTCATCTATCTATGTACTTGCTAATCCTGTCTCCTGGCAAAATTTTGACGCTAGTGATAGCAGATATGTACAAACTCTCTCTCTCTCTCTCGCGGGTTTAATTAGTTAGGTCCGACGGATCTCACACTGGCGCAAGGTTTTAGGGTTAGCTATAATAGAGGAAGATTGGACTGGGAATACACGAGAAACGAAAACAACGGTGTATTCTGATCTCTAATGTGTGATTCGTGGAGGGCTATTGACTTAAAATGGGCAAGAACGAATCACGTGTGATTCGTGAATAGCTACGGACTTAACATGGGAAAGAACGAATGTGGGTGATTCATGGATGGCTATGGGGTTAATTTAACATGGGGAAAAACGAATGTTTGTATGTTTAATTCATGGTTGGATTTGGGATTACCAAAGGCGAATAATCTTTTCTTTCTCAAATGTCTGACACATTGGCAAGGTCGCACGTTTGAATCATGGGGAGACTATATAGGGTTGAGATTGGCATGGACCAATTTTTCAATGATTCACCCACGGGGGAATAAATGTTAACATGGTTAATGGGTATAAGACAGGTTTGAGAGTGGGAAATGATGGGACTCAGTGATCACCAAAGGAAGGATGTGGAAACAACGATTCAGAGGTCGACTTTGAGAGACTGTAAGGAAAGGTTATTTAGGAGAGGGGTTGGATTCTGAAGGATGATTTAGTTTCTTTGGGGGGAGAAAATCTAAAAAATGGGGATTCGAACTCTCAATATCTAAAAGAATGATTTTCAAGTAATGTGCGTTCACCTACATTTATAAGGTCATCAATATGCATATACGCTCATTCAAGCATTCATATATATCTACTTGAAGACATACAAAACTCACTCGATTAATGAATAATTAAATCACCCTAAAGCGTTTGTAAATGATACCTAAATTTTTTAATGTATTCAGAAAGAAATCAGATTTTTTTTGTATAAATATACAAGATTACATGTTATAGAAAAAAAAAAACATCGTATCAAACTTTTACACTTCCTAAATATTTTCTTAACTGTCGACGTACATTAAAACTTCAACAGTGTATAAATTTCGAGCAAAAATGTTCAGAGTTGCCTATGGTGTTGGGAGCTTCAGGACCTCTTAAGCAGGCTGGGAGGTTCAAAAGACCCATTAAGTGTCGGAGGATTCAGGACGTCACGGGGTGTTAAAAGCTTTTTTCATAACGAGTAGGAAGCCCGTGTGTTGTAGAGTCTCGAGACTGCATCGAAGCGGGGGTTCACAATTACTGACACTTGTCTTGTTCCCATTTTCTGTTCACTAACTGGGGTTATTCCTGTCTCCGTTTAATCAGATTCGCTTCGAATTCCCCCCTGAGCAACATCGCAACGCCTATAACAGATAGCTTTTCAAGCTGACTGAGACCATTCTCTCCGGAATGAAGAAAAAAAAAGTCTTTTTTGTCTATTCAAAGTCTGGGAGGCAACAGAACGCTTGGATTTTTATTTCCCCTAACATCCCGGATACAACGCTCCTGTTTCATCACCGGGACCAATACTGAGACTAATCGAGTCCCACTTAGACTTAAACTGCCTGGAAACCGAAATAAAACAACTAGCGAGGCGTGAGCGAAACCTCGGAGGAATGATTCAAGCAGATTCGCGAGGCGCATAAAGCAGTGTTGAATCAGGCGTTCGTAAGAGGTAAAAATGGTGATTTATCTTTTTCCTTTATAGATATTTCACGGCCTTTGCTAACACCATTTTTGTATACACATCATCTGAAGCCTTTTCCCCCCGTGAAATGTGAGCTTTTTCTTATTGGATACATTTCATTTGTATCACTGGGGTTATACAACCACATCCTTCTTTAGAGAGAGAGAGAGAGAGAGAGAGAGAGAGAGAGAGAGAGAGCATAAGCAGGATAGTACAAGCCAATATCACTGATCTTGCCCATGGTTGTTCTTCTGGTAAAGCACTTTCAGCAAACATTTGAAGATAAAACATTGCTTACTAAAAGCACACACACACACACACACACTTAGATAGTACGGAATAAGGGGGTAGACTCCCTCGATGGATCAAAGATTATCTTTGTCTAAATGAACGATGGAAGCACGTCGGGGATGCCTTCTAGAAATGAGCTGGTCACCAGAGGCGTGCCGATGGGTTCTGTTCTGGGAACAGTGATATTATCGGTCTATGTGAATGATTTGTCAGAAGGACTGGACTCCTACCGGAAAATTTTTTTTGGAATGATGCCAAGGTCATGAGGACTGCATCGACAGACAAATAAGGGAACCTAAACAAACTCCAAAGATGGTCAAATACACGGCTGATGAATAGAGAGCTCAGTTTCTGTGATAAAAAGAAAGGAGTATTGATGGATATAATCGTGACGTAAGAGGGCAACCATTTAGGGTTTTATCAGACATCGAGTCGTCTTGCCAGGGGGCACTACTTTGGCAGGGCAAGAAACGTAAAAACAAGGTGGAATTCAGTAGGGTATTCACTAGAGTTGAAAGACGAGAAGAGAAAACGGGGAAAAAATAAAGAAAAATACAGTCAGAAGGCAAAAAGAAAGGAGACACCAAATGAGGCAAGAGGATGGGAAAGCCATGCCAGTACCTTTAGAGAGGTGAGAAATGTTAAGTGACGGAATTGTCAGATCGAAAATAAAGTATATAAAATGCAGATGAACAAGTAGTGAGTAAATCGTAGAACTCTACATCAGTCAGGGAAAATGCATCAGATTTTGTTGGAATTATGGAGACAAAAAATTACTATAGAGAAAGAATCATGCCTATTCTGTCCAGCGGGATGCTGATATCAAAAAGGAAAAGAGAAGACAAAGGAGGAGGTCCAGCCACTTAATATGAGACAGCCATTAGTGAGAAAATACTAGTAAATGGTCATCATGCAATATATATGGGAAGAGTATCAGTATGAAAGTAGTACATGGGTAACTATATATATATATATATATATATATATATATATATATATATATATATATATTGAAAGCTACTGTGAGATACAAACAGACTATAAAAGAATACGTTACACCTCTCATACCACAAGGAGGGTATGGAAGCCAGAGAGTTACGCTAAGAGCCTTTGATATATAAGAAATGAGGCTTAGGCATAAGCAAAGAAGATTACGTTAGAGAAAAGAGGATCAGGTACGAGGAAGTAAGTAGGTGACGAAAGCAAAGGCAAGAACAAATACCTATCCATGGGAAATAGAAAGCAGCCACTTCTCGAATACCCCGGAAGGGAGGAAAGAATCTTTATCTCATTATATACCGCAAACCGCAGAAGCAGAATGCGAGTCACTCGATTAATGGATCGTACATTAAGTGCCATTAAGTTAGCAACGATATTATGAAAGTGATCCTTAAACAGTAATAGTGTAGTGTTACCAAATGTTAGTTGTAGAAATAGGATTCCCTGTTTCTACCAAAGTTGAAATCTATACTGATCTGATACAGAACATGAATATTTGGTTTGCAGTATGTACTTAGTACAATGCGAAATATGTTTTTTTTTTATCTCTAGACTGTTACAGAAGATATAAGTATAGCAGGTAATCAGAATCACTTCCAGGGAAGGTTATAGAATCACTCATGTTACGGGTTTACTCACCTGTTTATCATAATATGCATTTTCATTTTTTACAATTCTGTCACAAATTACTTACCAGTTTACATATTGAGACAAGTTCATTAATAGGAATGAAATCATATATCCTTTTACGAGCATATTTAGAAAACACGGAAACATGTTTGGTTCTTATAAGGGTGTCTTAAAAACCAGTGAGAGCTCACGGTTAATGAAGCATCGGGAATTAATGAAAAGGAATTTGAGATACTTCAGTCGAAATTCGCTAGTATGAGACATGTCATTCAGGTGCCTTTGACAATGTTATCTTTGCGCTGAAGATGGTAAGTCTCTCTGTGTGTAATTACCTTTACCTTACTGTACGAGGAAGGAGTGTTCATTCATGTGGCCCCATCTCTTGTCCCTATTTACAATTTCATCGTAAGATTTATTCCATTCATTCACTACTTTCAAACTATTAAAGTACTTTTTTCTATGTTTTATTTTAGCTTAGTTTCATGTTACGTCCTCAGTTTGCCCGATCCCTGTATCTTTCCAAGAACTGTTCACTGCTCACATCATCAAATCAAGCTTAAAAAATTACTCTTCATTTTCCCATGATGGGTAAATTTAAGACCTCTAACTTTTCCCTGTAAATCAGCTTTCTTAATTCTGAATGCAATCTTTGTTGCCCTCGTCTAGACTTTTTTTACCCTTTAAGTTTCTTTAAGTGCGTTGGCCAAGCTTGCACGGTACCTTCTTTTCCATATATCTTGATTGCATTCTTATATTCAGCAGCATATAGTTCTTCTCTTCTGTTTTCTATTTCCTGCTAGATAATGTTCATATCGATGTCTTTTCTCTTGGTGTCCCATCTTTATTACCTCATCATAACTCGGGTCGATTTTTATTAGCCGTGTATGAAAACACCTCTGGAGGATGTTTAGGTCCCCTTGTGGGTTGATTCAAAGTTCTTCTCTTTCCTTTCCTTCGTAAGCTGGGCACCATCAGCAAACACATTTAGGTACGAGTCCAATCCTTCTGTTAAGTCATTCATGTAAATCAAGAAAAGCGACGGTTCAAGACGCAGACCCTTGCGGCATGCCGCCACTAGTGACCTCAAGCCATTTCAAGAAGTGTCTCCCCTGGCGTGCGTCCTTTGTTCCTCTTTCACGGAGATGATAATCGTTCCATCAACGTAGTCTTCCCCTTCATTCCTGCCTGAAGATCCAGCTTACTGTGGGGACGGTGCTGGGAGCCACGACGATCCATAGGGAAGAAGAACATACGATAATGTCCATGGAGGAGAAATACGCGTCTATGTATATTGTAAGCACGGTGATAGAAGTAAACACTGGTTGAGATACTGAAGTATATGTAACGTCCAGGAATTATGATACAACTTGATTATTGATGAATTGATTTAAAACAAAAAAAAAAGTTGTTATAAAAGTGTGCGTTTGGCGAAGAAAGCCTGGTGGCTAAATTGTTGCTTTGCTGTTTAATTTATCACCCACTCCTGAAATATTCAGTTCATCGTTAACGAAAAAAGAATTTTTATTCGTCGTAATTCTGCGTTTCTAATGTTATTTAGCTCATTTTTCACTAGTGAACTGTCTGGTACCTACATTCACGCGATGTAGTTATTCAGAGATTCCCTTCAATGGGGTACTCCTTCTTCAAGTAATATACCTTAATGAGAGGGTACTCTAGTTACGACTCCTAACTTTCCACTATGTTTAATGTCATTGTCTCTGGACCACACGTGCAATCTGCATCCTCTCTTGCGCCACCGCCCACAGCATGGGTAGGAATGCATAATATAAACTCTCTCCGTTCCTGAGGCTAAAATCAAATTGTATCTGTTTATTATTGTGTCTCGCTATTCTCCAGTACATTTTAAAAATAATTTCATATAAGATTTGGTTGCAGGTTTGCCATA
The DNA here is from genome assembly GCA_038088735.1 of Panulirus argus. Lineage (NCBI taxonomy): Eukaryota > Metazoa > Arthropoda > Malacostraca > Decapoda > Palinuridae > Panulirus > Panulirus argus. The sequence continues at coordinate 4,264 of JAYMFT010312393.1, read as the reverse complement.
TATGTGTTCTTGGTCTATCATGCTGGTATCTGGGTATTCAGTTTACAGTTGTTTACTTGTGTACTTGTGTGCCTTTGAGTATGATGACTCAACCACGTGAGTGCAAACATTTGACCTCTTGAGTGCGACGACTTAATCATATAAGTACGACTAACATATATAACCCCCTAAGCGAGATAACTCCTTGAGCACAACCACTTAACCCTTTGAGTACGACCACTTAACCCCTTCAGCACGACCACTTAACCCCTTGAATACGACCACCTAACCCCTTGAATACGACCACTAAACCCCTTGAGTAGGACCACTTAATCCTTTACGTACGACCACTTAACCTCTCGAGTACAACATCTTAACCCCTTCAGTACGATCACCTAACCCTTTAAGTGCGACCACTTAACCCCTTTAGTACGACCACTAAACCCCTTGAGCAGGACCACTTAACCCTTTTAGTACGACCACTTAACCCCTTGAGTGCAACCACTTAACCCTTTGGGTACGACCACTTAACCCCTTGAGTAGGAGCACTTAACCCTTTGAGTACGACCACTTAACCCCTTGAGAACGACCACTTAACCTCTTGAGTACGACCACTTAATCTCTTGAGTACGACCACTTAACCTCTTGAGTACGACCACTTAACCCCATGAGTACAACACCTTAACCCCTTGAGTATGACCACTTAACCCCTGGAGAAGGACCACTTAACCTTTTGATTGCGACAACTTAACACATTCAGGAGGGCGACTTAATCCCCTGAGCACGATGATCAAAATCATTGTACTCGAAGGCTGTCATAGCGCACAAGGGGGTTAAGTCGTTGTCCTCTCGACTCTAAGTCTCCTTACTCAAGACTGTGTCACTAAAGGGCCATTACTCACTGCGTGAGAGTGTATGGTCTCAGAATTTTCTCACAAGTTTCTCAAAAGTCTCCGACTGGTGGTAGTGACGTGACGCTGACGCCCTTAACGACACTGTCAGTCGATGGTCCCTTACAGCCCATACAACACATTGACCATGAAGTTAAGTGATCGCACTCCGTGGGATTTGTCCCTATATAACAAGAAGTTGGGTCACTCAAAGGGATGAGTCGTTGTTCAGAAGTAGTTACGTCGTTGTACTCAAGGTGTTAAATCATCGTATTAAGGGGGTTAGATTGTCATACTTATGGGGTTAAGTCGTGGTACTCAAGTGGTTAAGTCGTCCTACTCAAGGAGGTTAAATCGTCGTGTTCAAGGGGTTAAGTCGTCGTTCTCTATGGGTTATGACAAGGAGCAACTCTGAGGCCGTAAACAAGGAGGTATTTTTCGTCTACTTTAATCTCCCTGAAGTGTTAGTTTGGCCATTCCGATTCGCAGGTTTGTTGGGGCGAGTTTCCTTTTGATAAAATGTCACTGTTGATCATCAATACCAAGCATCAAATATCTATAGTTTTTCTGTCTCGTTATAATAAAGAAACGCTGTGAATGTGCCCAGTATCTTGAATTACCATACATAAACGAGTTTAAAAGGACGAGCATTGCACTTAATCTTATCAACTCTGTTAATCAATTCATCTAGTCATCCAACTGCCTATCTAAATTCCATCTATCTACCCACCTATCTATTTATCAGTCTAACAGTATATCTAACTATCTATCTAACTAACCACCTCTCTCTCTCTCTCTCTCTCTCTCTCTCTCTCTCTCTCTTTCTTTCTCTCTTTCTCTCTCACTACTATCTACAAGGGTGACTTGCAATAATGAGCTTTCTCATGCATCCTTATGTACGTACAGTGGCACAGTCTCTCCCAGGCGTCCCCATCTTGTCCTAGAGCTTTAAGTTTCCACCCACGCATCCCTATCCTTTCTCAACGCTAAAGTCTATCCCATCCTTCCTTAACCTTTCCCCAGGGCTAGAGTCTCCCCTACGCTTCCTCATTCTTTCCCCAATGCCAGTCTCAACTGTGAACCTCCTTTCCTTCACCTACACCTCCTCCCCAACACACACACACTCCCCAATACTGTTCTTACATCTCACTCGCCGCCTCGCCTCCCCATCCTCACAACTCCCTCCTATACACCCCAGTCCTTTATCCTCCCTGCATCCATTCTTTCCCCCCCCCCCACCCCCACCACGTCCAAACTATCTCAGCACGCCATTCTTCACCGTCAACATCTCATCATTATCATCGAGTGACATAGATTTTTAGGGGATTTATGAGAGCAAACGTCACTCTGGTTTCCTCGGGTAATATTCTCGCTCCTTGCAGAAGACTTCTTGCAATATCTGCAATGTCGCTTTTGCGTTTCCTCGTCTCGTAAGTTTTCAATCCCTGCTTGACAGCAATCAATATAAACCCTTCTCTTACTGAGAGGCAAGTAGAAAAGGGCATCTAACGGATGAAAAGAATGGGGTGTTTAAAAAGGAAATCTTTTCCTACCTTGATGAGGATGAATAAGTGAATGTTAGAGCCAACGACAAAAATGAGAGAGAGATCAAAAGTTGGGCTACTAAACTAAACCTCCTCGAGGAAGAAGGAAGCCCTGAGCATCTCACCACAAACACGGAATTACAGAGAGAGAGAGAGAGAGAAGGAGGGGAAGCAACATTCCTCCTATCGCTAAAAGATTAACAATTTCTCTTACAGGGACAAAAGAGGTAAACCCGAAGTTTCTTACGGAGGCAACCCTAATCTAAGAGTTGAATAAGACCTTCCCTAAGAAATTCTGGGCGCGCCCGGGAGAGGTTGTTAAAGTTAGACATCCATTCAAGGCAGACGATCCTGGCTGCCCCCCCTCCGGGTAACGTTTTCTCTGAATGGACCAAAACCTTTTTCATTCACATGTTTATTTACAAGAGCCACCGTATCGGGCACGTCCCTGAGAATGGCCTCACGTGCACAGACCTATGCAATGAGGGCTCGTACCCTTGAAATAAATAGAAAAAAATAATAGTTTCTTTTTTTTTTGCACTTTAGATGATAGTGAACTTTGTGAAGTAAATATTTAAGTGACTGCAAATAGAGATCTCGGCTACGTAGACCCAAAAAGAGGGAAATACGCTCGTACACAGTCACACATACTCTCACACAAACATGTACATGTAAGCACATACGTAAACACGCACACACACACACACGCACTTGTACACACGAGCAGACAAGAACAAGCATTCAAATGCACACAAATACACATTATCACACACACACACTCCACAGAATCATGCATACACACATACACTTACGAACACACACAAAATACATACACAAACACTAACAAACACACGAAAACGTACACACATACACAAATACACACACACACACACACACACACACACACACACATACACATATAGAAATACAGACAAAATCATACCTGCAAATGTTAAACACACACACACACACACACACATAGAAATACAGACTTAAAATCATACCTGCAAATGCTAAACACACAGACACACACACACACACACACACACATGCAAAACACTGAAACAGACAAAAAAAAAATGAAAACACGGACCCGTGCACACAGAGTTAAGCACGAACCCCAAACTCCACATGACTGAAGACCAATATTAATATCATAATTTTTTCCTGACCCCAATACCTGTGGTGGGTGTTTTACGCCACTCGAGTTGATTAAAACTTTTATAATCCAATCATGGAGGAGAGCCTCCGCCGGGGTCAAGGGTCGCAGCAACAATCTCTGACCCATGACCTAGGCTGCCCCCCCCCAACCCCCCCAACCCCCCAAAACCCGTAACAACTTCTGACCTTTCGACTCGGCTCTTCCACGTAACGACCTCTGCCCCTTTAATCAAGGCTGCCCAAGTAACATCCTCAGATTCTTGACCCTGAGCTTCCCAAGTAACAAATCTGCGATCCCCCTGACCTAAGCTGGGCTAGTATCAACTAGGATATTAGGACCTAAGCTAACCTGTGGTATCACCTAACACACTAGTGTTGATAAGAGGTGTATAGCCGTGGCACATGCTCCAAATGCGTCGTATAAGGCCACGTCCAATCACTTCACCTCTGCTGTTGGCAACAGAATATACAAATATGGGAATAGCTAAGGCTGCCTCTAAGAAGCTGGGTATCCTGTTTAGATGTAACTTTTTCTCTTCTGAACAGTTGCTCCGTTTATACAAGTGATTGATTCGTCCTCCCCACATTTGGAGTGGTTCTAGCTCTGTTTCCCTACTTGACAGAGTTGAGTCGAAAGCAATCCGACTTATAAACTGTCCCAGGCTAACTTCCAAACTTGACCCTCTTGCT
>JAYMFT010312382.1:0-10104 GCA_038088735.1 Panulirus argus | reverse complement strand
TCTCTCTCTCTCTCTCTCTCTCTCTCTCTCTCTCTCTCTCTCTCTCTCTCTCTCTCTCTCTCTCTCTCTCTTATTAGCAGATTAATGAACAAGTCGAATTATAGTGTGACTTATGTGCGTCAAAAGAAAGGACAATGAATTGAGAGTACCGTCCGTAGACTTGAGTGTGGTATGCCCTTCCCCGCCTCCTCCTCCTCCTCCTCCTCCATCGGGCAGACCCGCTCGATGCTCTTCCTTTGTCTTATTTGGGATCCTGGCAGCCATGTCTTTGCCTAGAAATTTATTTAGTTCTGTCACCCTTCCGCCTCGTGACCCCTCGGGTGCGGCGACTGAATCTTGTGAGGATGAAGACTTAATCCCTTGAGTACGAAGACTTAATCCTTCGAGTACGAAGACTTGACACTTTGAGTATGAAGGCTTAATCCTTTGAGTTGCAAAATGTAAGCCTTAGAACGATGACTGTATCCTTTGAGTGTGAAGACTTAACCCTATGAATATGAAAACCCTTTGAGCACGAAAACCTAACTCTTTGAGTACGAAGACTTAATCCCTTGAGTAAGAAGAGAGAAATCCTTGAGTACGATAACTTAACCTCCTAGTGCGATGTCATCGTGCTGAAGGGATTAATCTCCAAGAGACCCGCTTGTGAGGCCACCTTCTCCATCAGCCTCCAAGACACTGCTTTCCTTACAACCTCCTCCTCACGCACCTGAAGGCCAGCCAGCCTTCACCCATCTCTTTAGGAGACGTATTAACCACGCCTCCTCGTGAGCTAGACCAGTGACTGAGGATGGAGACCCGCCTCCTCGCCTGAGCATGTGGTTAAGACCTCTCAATGTACAACGTCCAACTGCGTCTGTGAATATGCCCTAATATATTTGGTGGAGTTAGAATACCATAATATTTTGTTTTATGCATTTTGAGGCGCCCAGTTCTTTGTGACACATTCGTTGCCAGCCGCTGTAGTTGAGCGAGGCATTAGCAGGCAGTGAGTACCTTACCTTACGATGGTTTCGGGGGTCTTCTACCACCCACAGCTGGGTATGGGACCTTACCCTACCTTACGTATATCTTACATTGGTTCCGAAGGTCTTCTACCCTCACAGCTCGGTCTCTGAACAAGCTTTCGTGTTGTTCCTGTGCTCAGTCAGGCTGTTCGAGGCTTCAGTCTCTAGACTGGTTTGTTACTTTTAACATGTTTGTCCAAGATATTTCGAATTGCTCAGTCGATCAGTCCACAGCGTTTCTAATGTCTGCAGACGAAGTAGTAACTAATTTTTACTCTGGTTTCTTTCACTGTTTTCTCTCAGTGTCCTTAACTGCACCCTCATTTCTCACTGGTGTTACAGTTTTCCATCCCTGAAATAAGAGATACAATGCTTAACTTCCAGTGGAGAGGACGCAGCAAGCGGGCGTCAGCCCCGTGTCTGTAACGGACCAGAAATGTCCTCAGGTGACTCGAGAAACCGAAATGAAGAAGTGTACCAAATTTCAAGAAGATGTTTCTAAGAGACCAGAGTAAATTGCTTGGACAGTCCATACAAGCAATCCTATTCCAAACATCGAACAAATGTCTCTAGTTAGCGGAGACGCTGACGGTGTTGGAATATAAATAGAATGCGTAAAATCGTGTCATCTCTAACAATCTTGACACCAAAATATGTAACTGTTCTAGTTTCAGTTGGATACATGTCCGTGAAGAATGGTCTGCGCGTGTCTCAGAAATATGAGCTCATACATGTTACATACTGCCTAAGAGAGGTCTACGGTAAATAAGGTATTGATATTTATGTTCTTGTTACTGGTATCTGGCTCTTCAGCAGTTCGGCTGGCAAAGAGATGTCCATAATAAGTAACAATTTTAGGGTCATGTGGGGCGTGAGGTTTACCATCTCACTCTCTAAGTTCATACTGGTGTGATTTTACGAAATCAGAAAAAAAAAGCTGTGGATTTTGAGGTTCAGCCTTGACCAAAATCTGTCATGAGATCGCTTGAAATTATTTTTTTGGTGGTAGGAACAAATCACTCACGCAGCCAGAGGACACATTTACTACACACGTACAGAAGTCATGCGAGTCTTCAGGGGGGTACCTGTGACTCACACACACACACACACACACACACAGTGGTACTTTATGGCGGGCGGGCGGTGTGGGTGTGGCAGTGGTGCTGGCGGTTTGGTCGTCTCTGCTGCGTCTTTAAATGCGCCTCTCGTGTGGCCGACTGCAGGAGGGATCGTTGGGTGGGTTGGGTGAGGAAAAGGTCGGATGAACCAATGACCCAGTGTACCTCGCGTATGTGTAACTGTAGATGTAATCCGTCTGTCACCTTTTATCATAGTAACTGATTTCTTCTTCTTCTTCTTCTTCTTCTTTTTTTTCTAAGCTCTGGTGATAGTCAGGGATCAACTGAGCTCGATCGTCTGGTTAACTGTTTCCCCGGGATCAGCGTCTAGAGTGGTCCTGCACGGTGACCAGGTCAGGAATGTGTGGTTGATCGCTCCTGAAGTTTATGGCCCTCCGCTGACGGCGCCCCAACTGGCAAGGGGGTTCTGTAGAAATATCTTTCATTGCGAAATGTCGGTCCCAAGAAATAGACTGAGGTTGGAGGAGGTGGTGCAGCATTCTTGTGGCTGCTTCTCTTATTCGTGGTAATATTCCTGGTGATCGGAGATGAGACGTATTATGATGTATAACACTTATTAGTAATGCTTTGGTGACGTCTACTTTCTCTCCATAAAGATCTACGTTATTTTTTTCAAGTTCCTAAATATCAGTATTTTTAAGGGGGGAAAGTCTGTCAAATCGTTTTTGGCCACATTTTTAAACGAGTCGAAAACCTTCCCTTTGTTGTCTGTCGGTCTGTCCCCAGCAAGATTCGCTGAGGCATACGTGTTTATGTGCGTCCGTCCCATTCCGTGGTCTGGGTGCGGACATTGCCTCGATGGGCGTGACGGGCTGGGGCGTCGCATGTGATGACTGTGAGGGCGGGATATGGCCCTCCCCCAACAAGTTAAGGGGCCGGGTATGTAAGGACGAGTAAAGGTCTATCTGCCTGACTACCTCTCTACATGCCTCTCTATCAGATCGTAGCCAATGTACTGGGTACGTCAGATGGTCCAAGGATCGCTTACAGTACATCACTTACCCAGATGTCATTGTGTCTTACGTCACAGGACACGTCGTCAACTCAGGTTTGTGCCAGGCTGTCATATGTCGTCACAGGAATTAGTTGCCACATCTGTCAGGGTGCATGTCATTGAGAATGACCTTAGTCTCTTAGAACTTAGCGTCCCTCTTCTTCCCAACCTTCGTCCCACGGGCAACAAAGCCATCATGCTCCCCTGGATAACCATCCCATCAGAGTCACCATTATGAATATCGCAGTGGATCAGTCGTGCGTTGATTTTGCTTCTAAACGAAGGTTAGGGTGTTTGGGTCGGTCTCAGGCCGAGAGCAGCTCTCCTCCACCCATCCAGCTTCCTCGGGGATATGGTGGAGGAAGGGGTCACACAGCGGCCTCTTCCTCACAGTACAATGTTCACGTACTTGCCGGGGGGTGGGGTCACCCCTCCCAATCTCTTCTTGTTGCAAGGAGACTGAGGGCCAGGATGGTGCCCTGATTTGCGGAGGTAACGATGCCCCTTGTGCGGGAGCCTTTGTAACCCTATGTGGGAGACCATATGCCCCTAGTGTGGGAGCCTCTTTTTCCCTAGTGTATCAGGGGACCAAGGTGCCCCTAATAAAGTCGCATCGTTGCCTGGCACCAATAGGGCTGTTGGGCGGGTTGGCGGTACACCTGCTGCAGTCAGTTGACTCCTCCTGTCAACTGTTTATATTTCTCGGAACGCTTGGCTCTGGCTTGTCCTCGTCCTCTCTAAAGGTGTTGATTGATTTTGTTACGACTGCATTTTTCCACGGGCAATTTGGTAACATTGATTGCACGTCTGAGTAATCACTTGATGTACTTTTTCGAGGTGTATTAAGTTAACGAGCACTTAGAGGGATAAAAGGTATGCATGGTATTTTCTCAACCACTCATCACCTGGAAGGTGCTCAAAAAGAAGAGATCAGATGTTGAATCCATCACAGTCACACCGCAGCCTTTGCATCACACGCACATCCAAGGATCTTAATACACACATAAAACGCTGCAGATGGAGCACGTCGAGCTGTCACAATCAATGAGGGGCTAGGTTGCTTAACATGAGGCCCCCGACAGAAGCACAAACACTTGTCAGTGACCTGTCAGTAGGCTTGTCAGTGACCTGTCAGTAGGCTTGTCAGTAAACTTGTCAGAGGCTCTGTGATACTTCCACTACGGGGCCTGTAGGAGACTAGTATCACTCTTCACCTTGTCAGCGTGTCGTGTCCCCTCACACAGCATCGTCCTCTACGAGATATTCTCCCGTGTTTTCCCCTGTTCATAGACGTCGAGAACGACAGCATCAGCAGACGAAGGGGCGCTCCACTCACCAGCCCAAATCATACAGTCTGACTCACCCGGAGTAATGCCACATCCAACAGTCCCCATATAAATCAAATTACTTACTCCATTAAGGGCCCCATCGCACTCCGTTGTCTCGTAAAGCTCAAACAATCTTCAGAGACGGTTTATGAGTGCCAGAGTCGTGACACAAGATAGAGGGAGGCAGGCAGACGTGTCCACTGGGGTATTGGGGGCGCACACGCAGGGTCGCTGCTCCCTCCCGCCACAACCAGATCCCCTCAACTGTGGAGACCTTGTCCAACCCCGCCCTTCCCGCACGTCGCCCTCACCAACGGGGTTTATAGACTAAAAATGTTCTGACTGTCTCCTCTCCTCCAGGCGAAGGTCGCGTCCCCTTGGGCTGCCGGGAGCCAATCAGCACGAGATGGGTAGTGGGTGGGTGAGGGTTAGGAAGGGTGGTGGGAGGGTGAGTAAGTAATAGGGAGGGAGGGAATGCCAAAGTGACGCTGGTGATTGGATTTATAAGATCCTCCCCTCACCCCCACCCCATCATTTCTCAACTTCTGATGAAAATGTAAACAAGGAAATTATTTACGTAAAGCGGGGAAGGGGGGGAGAATAAATTTTGGGTTTTTGTAAATCGGTGTGTTTGTGGAGGCGGTGGGGAGAGAGAGAGAGAGAGAGAGAGAGATCATCTATGCCAGCTGGTACAATCGTGCGAGGGCGGGCGATGTTCCCGGAACCCACCAGAAATGATTAAACAGCTGAAAAATCGTTGGGCAAGACTTGTGAAGGCAGTTGTACTAACGCGTCAGCCGCTCGCCTCCTGTTGCAAAAACACCCATTTAGGGTAGCAGTAAAAGAAGGGGCATGTGGGGAGGAAACCTAATGTGTGGCTCAGCTCTTAATATCTGGGGTTTGAAGAGACGGTGGGGGCTTTTTGAAACTTTTGAAAGATTTAGATGCCACACCGTCAATGCGGCTGTGTGTGTGGGGGGGAGGGGGGTGTGCATGAAAGTCACATCACGAAATGAGAGGAAAATGTTTTAGACCAACAATTTCTCTATAGCCCGTGGAAGACCCACTGAATTCTGGGTTTGGGTTCTAAATTTTTTATTTGTCAAACACGTAGACGAAGCAATTTAATGATAGCACGGGTGAAGGGTAGGTCTCTAACGGTGGTGGTGGAGGAAGCAAGTCTGCAGCGTATAGTTGGTATGGTACGTCAAAATAGGGGAGTAACAGGTGGGCCAAAGGCCCCAGAGGGTTCTTGTCCCGTCAGAAAGGGAGGAGTGACACTTGTGTGACGGGGAGCGCGTTCACGTAGGCCATACACAGAGTATCAGGCCTTATTATTGGGTACAAATACGCTATAATAGGGAATGAAAATACATCACATTTGGCACACAATGCACAGAGGTTTATAAGGAGGTTTGGGGTATAACCCACGTGGTATGTGATTGTATACAGGGTATAGAGTGATGATCACACTGACATGTAAGGAGTTATTATTGTCTTCAGTACGTGGACTGGTGACTCGAAAGACGTCTGGGGGGATGGTGCTGGTGGTTCTGTTCCAAACTACTACATGACCGCACACCCCACCCTCCAAATATCTGGGGTTCGCGATGATGGTAAGTGTGGCACGGGCGGCTGCAGGAGGTGGTGGTGGTGGTGGGGGGTTGAGCCACACGCACAAACACCCAGTTCACAGGTCGTCCGTGGGGTCTGCAGGTTCCTCAAGACCACCACCACCACCACCAGTACCACCAACACTGTTTACTTCAGTTCACGACTCGCCCGGTTTTGCTTCGCAATAGGTTATTTGGCCACCAGTCTCAGGAGCCATCAGCGAGGCCTTTTTCTGTCCCAAAATGGCTCTCTCTCATTTTCTCCACCGTGTTCGACTCAATATGTAGCTGATTATGTATTCAGGTCAGTATATGTCAGGGGCTACCCAACGGAATTTTATGTATTTCATTGATGTAAATATGTAAACGTATGTTCGTGTCAATTTTTCACGTATTGTAAACACGGAACAGGTGCGGACTCCGGGCGTGTGTTATGGTACAGTGTAGGTACAGATGGTTAGTCAGTGTTACAGCTGGTGCAGGGGAGCTGCCTTTGTAGGGTTACAGCTGCTGTGACACAAGGCTGCTGGAGGTCCCAAGGTAACAGCCGATAGAGCATAGGTATTTCGAGGCCCCATGGTCACAGCTGGTGCAACACAAGGCAGCTGGAGGCCCCTTAATCACAATTGGTGCAACACATGGCTGGTGTAGGTCCTCGTATCACAATTGGTTACACCACGCGTCTTCCCAATAATGGTAGTGTTGGGAGGTGGTAGCAAGTTATGAAGCGAGACATGTGACCACAAGAGAGACATTTGTATCACGTCAGGAGACAAGACATGAGGCAGTCCCGTCGATCAGCGAGTCTCTGCTCATGAATTAAAACGGTCAAGTGGATCCAGAGGCATTGGTAATCACAGCTGACGTACAACCTAAACAATTACCCAAAAGTTCGAATATTTTTTGTGGGGAAGAGAGGAGGGACTCCATAGGGGGTTTCCCCAATGAATACTCTCTCTCTCTCTCTCTCTCTCTCTCTCTCTCTCTCTCTCTCTCTCTCTCTCTCTCACACACACCACGTAGAAGTAAACACAGAAGTCGACAGTTATCAGAAAGAAGTCTAAGACATGAAATTTGTTTCTTTTTTTTATTGAGGGAGAATCTGTTTTGTGTTGAGTCCACTCAGTGGAGATGTGTCTAAAATGTCTTCCTTGGGTAGCAAGACGCGCAGCGCCGAAGCGTTTGCCACACAGTCGTGAGCAGCTGTTCTAAATTATGGTTAATGGGAATGTGGCCCCCTTTTTTGTATTTTTCGTAGGCTCCTGTCATGGATAGAGTTCCTCGTCAAGGCCAGGCCTGAAATGAAATGTAAAAATGATCCTATAAGTAACAAGAAAAGGAAAGATAATGTGAGTTTTGGAGAAAGTGGAAAACCTTACTTAGAAACGTAAGGGGGTGAAGGTGCATGTCATTGCTACTGAGGAAGACATGAGGAGGTAATGAGTTCCAAATCTGAAACGTTGTGGGGAAAGATACACACCTCACAACAGCCCCACAACGGCTAGACAGCAATCGCGTGACGTGGTACATTCCTGAGTAATAACGTGGTTTAACCACTAGCTCGGGATCACGGTGTGCCAGTTCTCATGAAAAGAAACGAGAGTAATATGTACAGAAAAAAAGAATGAGAACAAACATTGCAGCGTAGCAGAAATGTTTAAGATGCTGAGGTCTCATTTAAGAGAGTTAATAGGTCGGATTGCTTTGGACTCAGGTGTTAAATATATAAAGTTAGAACCTCCCCAATTGTGAGAGCAGTACGCTATACAAGGTCGAATCAATCCTTTTTACAACTGGGGAAACTAGTTGTTCAGAAGAGACGAATTTTCTGTATGAAAACAAGATTCCCAGTTTCTTAGAGTCGAACACGGCTCTTGGTGTAATGTTTAGTAACCAAAATAGATTACAATTTTCCGTGATACTAAATATGTTTATTTTATAGGATGGTAGAATTACAGAGTAACGAAAAGATGAGAGATTTATGAGGGGGTTTGAGGTAGGGAGAAGTATAAAGGAAATAGGTTTTAGCAGCATTGAAACTTGACTTGGTTATGTGCCTCACTGGGAAATCCCGTCCAGATGTTAAGTTTAAGAGGCAGTTGTGATGGGTCGACACGTACCCCGACCAGAATGGATGGGAGCGGACATGAAAGACTTTAGAGGAATGCAGCGTTGAGTCGTCAGCGTATGACTGCACTTAAGTTATCTTCTGAAGAAAGAGGATATGCCGATGAAAAGGAGGAAGAGCTTAGGAGACAGGACAGGACCCTAAGGGACACCGCTGTTGATAGGGAAAGGGACGCGTTGATCCATTCTCGGTTATGGAGATGCACGAGACAGAGAGGAACCTGGAAAAATAAGAGAACAGAGTAAGCAAGGAGAGCTAAAAGAGAGGAGCTTGGAGATCAGATCCCGGAGCCACACCCTGTCAAAAAGGCTTTCAGTATGTGTAAGGCTACAACATTAGATGACCAGAGACATTGATCAGGGAGGAGACTGAGGTAGTTTAAAAGACTTGGTGGTTGAGAAGAGATAGGAAGAATCTGGAGGTCGTAGGACAATAGTTGCACGGGTCACCCTTCTTTGGGATAGACTGTACCAATGAATGCTTCCAGTATGAGGGAAAAGGTTTGGTCTGTGAGCAAAAGCGGAAAGGCGAGGAAGGCCAGATGCAAGGTCAGCAGAGGCACAGTCCTTCAGAACGTGAGGTGGGATGCTGTCTGGTCCATACTCATGTCCACCACCGCTCAGTTTACCTCCCCTTACCTACTAGTTTACCTCACCTTGACCACTAGTTTACCTCACCTAAACCACTGGTTTACCTCATTACCACCGGAAGTTTGCTTCACCTTAAACAATAGTTTACCTTTCCTTTATTACTAGCTTACCTCACCTCAACCATTAGTTTACCATCCCTTCACTACTAGTTTACTCCACCCCCCACCAAGAGTTTACCTCACCTCCAACGTTAGTAAACCTCACGTCCACGTCTCTTCCCCTCGCGGAAGTCGCAAGGGATTAATCCGTAAACGTGGTGTGAACTGTGACAACTGCGACTCATCTCGCGAGAGAGTCTTTGTACGTACCTCTTGAGAGCGACGGTACGAGCCTTGAGCACGACGGTACTACCCTTGAGCGCGACGGTACGACCCTTGAGCGCGACGGTACGACCCTTGAGCGCGACGGTTCGACCCATGAGCGCGACGGTACGACCCTTGAGCACGACGGTACGACTTGACCCATAGGTGTCAGATGAAAGGCTCGGCCTTCATGCCCACATGCTGTGCTGACGTGCTCAAAGGTCGTACCGTCGTGCTCACGGGTCGCACCGTCGTGTTCACGGGTCGTACCGTCGTGCTCACGGGTCGTACCGTCGTGCTCAAGGTCTCGTACCGTCGTGTTTATGGGTCGTATCGTCGTGCTCACGGGTCGTACCGTCGTGCTCACGGGTCGTACCGTCGTGCTCACGGGTCGTATCCTCGTGCTCATAGGTCCCACCTACCCTCTTGCTCACGGGTCGTACCGTCGTGCTCAGGAGGCTAAAGTTCAAAAGGTTCACGCTTCAAAGTCTGCCATGTATCAAAAATAATAAAAAAAAAACCTTTGTGCGTCATTCGCAATGTTTATGGCCTCCAATAGTCAGGGTTTAATATGGAGGTTCGATATGGATTTCAGATTTTCATCTCAGAATCTGTATGAAATGCGGTCGGCGTAAGTGCTCCCGGAATGTATCTTACTGACAGAGACAGATTGGCTGGTGGTTTGGGCTTTAGATATTCCAGCTGCCACGGTCATTAAGGTGATAACGACGTCGAGTTACAACCACTGGTTGATAAACTTGAAACAGGTCTTCAGGTGTTCAAAATGATTCTAAAGCCATGCACGCCGTATATGTGGCCCTTGCACAGAGTGGTTTGGTTGGCGGGTGGATCGCCATATATATCTATATCTATTTATATATATATATATATATATATATATATATATATATATATATATATATATATATATATTTTTTTTTTT
>JAYMFT010312371.1:0-10104 GCA_038088735.1 Panulirus argus | reverse complement strand
TATATATATTAGTTTACGTTTGAATGCTCATGGACGAGTTTAGGAGTGAGCCTGCCCAACCTTGGGCACGCGCATGGCATCTGTACTGATAACGCATCTATTACATGTGGTGGAAATTTTGCTGGTGTCTAAGCAGGTATGTGGCTGAATTGTGGAACAAGGTTGTACATTGTGCACAGAGAGTCATAGATTGTTGGGGTGATATGAGTGATTCCCGGCAATGTGGATATTGTGGGTTTTTAACAGGAATCACGAGTATTGGCGATTGAGCGTCGTATGAGGGACGCTGGCCGTGAGGGACGTTCAGCACCAAGAATTGTACTGTAGGCTCTAGCCTGTCACTTTGTTGTGTCACACGGCCACATTGAAGCCAAGGGATCCCCTAGGGAAAGGAAATGTCCCAGGTGAAATGCACCCGGTTCTGTGGAGTGGCATAGAATATTCCAATTATAGCTAGACTGCGCGGGTACTGGCGTTAAGCTGGTAGACCAACGGAGTTACGTGGAAGGATCGGTTTGACTAAGTACTTTGGCTGGATTCCAGAAGTGAATTACACTTAGAGTGGTGAGGCAGATTAAATTGTGGAGTTAGAGTTGGGGCAAGACTTGCAGTGTGACAAAATGGTGCTGGAGTTAAGGGTTAATGTGTACAGTTTATGGATGGAGTCAATTAGCGGCAAAATGTTAACAGTTAAACTGATTTGCACAGTAAGGTTTGCCCACAATGACCTCAGTGTGTTGTGATTTATATCGATAAAGTTACCAGACATTGTGTTAATAATGAACACCTTGGATGTGAACAGTTTGTAAACTTTTGGAAGTGTATTTAATGTGAATAGGGTTTCAATTAATCTTGAAAAAGAAAATTCATATTTATTTATTGTTTTGTATTTGGCAGAGATTATTCTTGTAATATTTCTTTCGTAAATAGCTAAGTAGATTTTTTTGTGTTCATTGACCTATGCAGTAATTCATTTGTACTTTAGGTTTTCTCATAGTGAGGTGAGACGAGCCCCTTTTACTCAGCTACTGGTGTTATATATATATATATATATATATATATATATATATATATATATATATATATATATATATATATATATTGATAAAGCAAAGCAGGCGAGGGCAGCGCCGCCCATACTATACCGACTGAAACGCCTGGGCAAAAAAATCAATCTTTCTATCCTCAAGTATCCTCTAGTCCCATCATGGGCTAGGCTACAAATAGAGGAACATCTTACGAAACGTCAAAAAAAAAATAACAAAAGCTAAAAAAGATATAACTTCTCAATATAAACTTTCACAAAACCACTAAAACCGGGGAGACGTTACAAGAGACAGACGACAGTTATAAACCAAATTCAAAGTATTCATTACAAATGGATTCAACGCAACCAGACAAAACTCGACGGAGCATTATTGCCACCAGCTTCCATTTTTTTCCGTACGTTCTTGCCTTATCCCGTCGAAGCAAGGTTTCGTTGAGAGCGGATGACTGTCTCTTGAGTTAGAATCTTTGCTCGGCGCCCTCCTCAGCTCCTTCATTTAGAAAGTAATAGTACAGTAGGGAAGGATTTCCAACCCCGTTCCCACCCTTCTTATTCACCGTTTATGACGCATCAGAGACGAGGGCAGCATTATTTCTACCCTCTGCCTCGTTCAGGATCTGAGATGAGCCTGGTGCCCAACAACCGCTGGATCTGAGATGAGCCTGGTGCCCCTCGACCATCGGATCTGAGCTAAGCCTGGTGCCCCTCAACCATTGGATCTGAGCTAAGCTTGTTGCCCCTCAGCCATTGGATCTGAGCTAAGCCTGATGCCCATAAACCATTGGATCCGAGATGAGCCTGGTGCCTCTCGATCACTGGATCTGAGATGAGCTTGGTGCCCCTCAACCATAGGATCTGAGCTTAGACTGTTGCTCCTTGACTATTGGATCTGAGCTTAGGCTGGTGCCCCTCAACTTCCTCACATGACGTGGCAAGTCCTGCGTCACATCCGATAAAAGTCAGGGTATCATGTGTCATCTTCCCTAACGCACATTAACATGATGTTCAACATCCTTTAGACAAATTATTTGGCATTCTATTATTTGTCATTTTCTGTGTACATACCATTTCTTTAAGCTACAGAGCACAGCTTTGCTATGCAATTCAGCAGGATATGTTTCGGGTTTTTCGAGTTTATGTAAGGATGGATTTTGAGTTAGTCGACTGATCTATTGTGCTTTCTCCTCTAGGGTAGGATAAGAGGGAAATAACTTCTCAGAAACTGTATACTCCCCGGGGAGCAGATTATCCCTTCCCTTACCACCCACTGCCCTGGGGGCAGACTATTCCTCCCCTTACAAACCACCGCCCTGGGAAGCAGACTATCCCCATCTTACCACCCACTCCCCGGGAGAGCAGACTATCCTTCCCTTACCACCCACTGCCCTGGGGAGCATACTATCCCTTCCCTTACCACCCACTGCCCTGGGGAGCATACTATCCCTCCCCTTACCAACAACTGTCCTAGGGAGCAGACTATCCCTCCTCTTACCACCCACTGCCCTGGGGAACAGATTATCTTTCCCTTACCACCCACTGCCTTGGGAAGCAGACTATTCCCCCCCTTACAAACCAACGCCCCAGGGAGCAGACTATCCCTCCCCTTACCACCCATTGCCCTGGGGAGCAGACTATCCCTCCTCTTACCACACACTGCCCTGGGGAGCAGACTATCCCTCCCCTTGCCAACCACTGCCCTGGGGAATGCACTATCCTCCCCTTAGCATAAAAAAGATTAGAAAATACGGTTTTTCTGGGGCATCACATACCATGCTAAACCTTTAAGCACAATGAATGAAATTTTTCACTTCAAAATAATATTTTAAGCATGTTAACTGTGTAATAGATTCTGACACTTTTTGTAACTATTCGTAGGACTTCAAATGGTAAATACGTATATTTTTTAAGTTTTTATAGAAAATGATGCAGACTTCAAGACGGTGTTATCTTCGGTATCGGAGTGACGTCATCGCTACTCGCGCAATAATGCAGCCTTAATTTTCGTGTTCCATACAAATTGGTTACATTAATTTGCGTGCTATAAATGATAACTTTCTTACACATCTATGTCTATGAAATGACAGTTATTAAATGAGCACGTTCTTGAATCATCGAGAGTCGAACGAGTCGAGTGAAGCTTTCGTTCGTTGAACCTTTACTCCCTCATTAGACCAGGAAATGACCACCAGACGCCACGAGGGTCTCCAACGTACTTGGTGGCCATCATGGGCTGCACAGGAACCTGGGGTAGGACGGGGTTAGTCGGGGAAGGGGAGGGGGGAAGACGGGCTCGTGCAGCCGGCAGACGGAACAGCTTCAGTGGTCAGTCTCTGGTTCGCTCGGTGGACCACAGCCGATGGATACGTAACCTGACGTGTCGGCTGAGGCCACACGGGCGGCCACATAACCTGACGTGCCGGCTGAGGGCACACGGGCGGCCACATAACCTGACGTGCCGGCTGAGGCCACACGGCCACACACGATACAGCCGGTCCGCCAGTCTACTCTTTCCGTCCGGAAGTGGAGGCCACACACCCGGACAGATGATGCACGTAGGGGATGGCTTCCTTTCCTTCCTCCTCCTGACAAAGAACCCATTCGGGTTTGCTCGATTTTAAGAACTCTGCTGATGACATGAATCTGTTGGAAAATTATATTGTAAGATTATCAGGGTAACTCAAGGAATGTGGGTCTTAAATGTAATACCTTTGTAATGTTATATTTAAAAACTTAGAAAAGACATTCTTAAGGGAAAAAATGCATATTCGAATCCTGATGATCATATATATATATATATATATATATATATATGTGTGTGTGTGTGTGTTTGTGTTTGGGCGGGGATGAACTATGGCGGGCATAACAATGGCCCGGATGGCCTGATACTTAAGGCTATAATTATAGATATCGTATCACACTATCTCCTGAGGCAACGGGCACCTCACACTCTCTGACATACATTAATGATATCACACGAACTGTTTTTCTAGACATATTGTACAGAATGTAAGTCCGTACGAGCGGTGCAATAGTGTGATGGCGGATGTGATAGAGGGTTCGTGAGGAATGTATGAAGGGCTGAGTACCTGCACATCCCACGGTGGGGCCACGTGTATAGCGAGAGAGTTTATATGTGGTGTTGGCCTGAACACGTCAGGTCTCGTCGATCCACGTCCCCGTGTGTGGTACTCCCATTGCTGGAGGCATCTCCCTGGGCCGTGGTTCCCACACGTCTGGTAGTTTTTGTCACCTGCCGTTCGACCAACGCTACCTGACGTGGGCTGACGTCACTGACGATGCGTACAATAATCTGGGAGACATAAACGCTGTAAACATGTTTCTAGACATTTTATTAACACAACAGACCCGAGCTGCTAAAGATGTAGAAGAGGGCGTTGCAAATTCCACCTTGACTCCTCTCACTCCATCTGTCAGCACACTGCCCCTCCCGGCAACAGCCAGACCTCATCTGATGGTTTGGGAAGCAGCTACGGCATCACCCCGCCCCCGTCACCTCCTGCCACCAGAAATCCCTCGTCCGCCGAGTATGTTATAAGCCGGAACAACGTACTACTGTATTAAGCCCAACTGAAAACGGATGAACCGCTACTTGAACAGGTCCCTTCCAGCCATTATGAACATTACCATCACTCATCAGGCTACAAATTAAATCTCCAGCACTGTAAAGGCCGCTCCAAAATCGTTTCCGTCCCACAGCGTACGAATAACCAGCACACTGTTGACCCGCTGTTTGGGTTGGGAATGTCTGTTGAACCTCTCCACCCTTCCTGATGCACCAGTGACTACATTTCTCATTTTCTGAGTTCGCTTGCTTTGGCCTGCAGATAATTCAATGAATCTATTATTATTATTATTATTATTATTATATTGTTATATTATTATTATTATTATTATTATTATTATATTGTTATATTATTATTATTATTATTATTATTATTATTATTATATTACTGTCATTATATCATTGTTATTATTATTATTATAGATATACAACACCATATTATTATTATTTAGATATGAATGGTGTTGTATATCTCGTTACCTTACTAGCTTCAGCAAAACAGGGTTGGGAACAAACACAGTTTTCGGTTGCAGACATCCATAATCTGTAGCTGTTATGTATATTGTACCAACACCAGAGGCTCCCTTGCCCATCCACAACCAAGCCATTCCGTGGTTCACCTTAGCCACTTCATATTTCCTGGTTAAACCCAGCTGGCAGTAGGTACGTCGCCCTCTGGCCCCATACACAATATCATTCCAATTCATTTTATTCAGTACACTCTTCTCTCCCTCGGGAAGGTTCACCTCCCCATACTCAAAAGCTCTTTTCACTCTAACCCTCCACCTCTTTCTTGGTATCCCCTTCCCCCTTTGCTCCCGCTATTACATCCACAATAAACCTTTTGTCATTCTGTCTTCACTCCTCCTCTCCATACTCTTTATTTCAGAACACCTTCGTCCGGCCATTCTCACTCAAGCGTTGCTTGCTAGTGTACCTCCCCCTCACCCTGCCATTCCTCACTCCAGCGCCTCACAACCATCGTGGCAATATTCCTCATGCCGCGGTATTTCCGGTATCAGAGGAGAAAATGGAGCATACCTGTGTTTCAATATCATTATCAAGCTAGCGTGGTACTCTAAATAATTAATCTACCTGAATTTTACTTTGAAATTTACGATTTTGATGATAACGTTGTATTAAGCGTGTAATGAATGACGAAGGCATTTATTCGTTCGTTCACTCGTTAACGACATCATTTATGACTTTTTCTCCTTAACCGTGAAATTAAGAATTACGAAAATCCTATACGTGTATTGTGAAATGTGTTTGTTGCCAAGTTTTGGTAGAGCGTATATGAATTCAGTTTTAACGGTTTGGGGTCAATAACATTCCAGTTTAGTTTTGGATGGAACTCGAATGATCTAAAATGATGCAACTTATGAATGTTATTAACAGTTGTGTTAACAATGAATAACTGAAGCATGAAGACACAAGGAAAAACTGGAAATACAAATAAAAGAAATTAATTAAATGAAGTGGAATGTGTGCAATAAAGGATAACTATAATCCAAGAATTAGTAAAGAAAGTAAATAATGTAAATTGGCAATGCCTTGCCCAGCGTCGATTCCAACCCGAGATGCATTACATTATTTTGCTTCTGCCGAACTGTATTCCTACGTAATCGAACTATATTCATTACATCCCGCCTTCTTTCGTCACATTATCATATCTTTGTGTAGAATTATGAATGTTTTTGGCACACACACACACACACACACACACACAATCTTTTAGCAACGAATTCCACCTTTCATTTATTCTCATTCTGTTTGGGAAACGGAATTTCCCCGAATTGTTGCTTCCTCTCACTTTATGTAATTTATAGCTTTAACCTCTTGCCCTCCTCTGTGTAGGTATTATATAATGCTCTTTATCTATTTCATTTAGTCCTTTCGTACATTCAAGCAGTATGATCAAATCAACACTTATTCTTCGTTCTTCTTGGACTATCCAGTCTTGAAGCCTGTTATCTCGTAGGGGACGAGTCACCCCGGCTCAGGTGTGTGAGACCAGCATTCCATGCTTGGCCGGATCAAACCCCTGTGGGTATGATACAGCTGCTCACAAGAAAAATGATTGCGACGCCTTTACAACACTCCCAGCTTTTGGAAAGCAGACTTGTGATGTTGACTGTCTGGTATTTCCGGGAGAGAGTGTGCTTCACATGTTTATGTTAGTACTTGCTTGAATTGTGGTGTTTTGAAATTGAACAGAGGGAAACGAATGATTCTTTGACGGAGATACTGGGGAGAAATTGCGTTTTCACACTATTAAATTCAACAATATTATTGCTTTCCCACTCCAAGATGCTGCACATGTTCTAACAGAGAGAGAAAATATGATCAGTACGGACAAAAAGAACATTAAAAGAGAGAGGGAAAAAGCGAGTTAAGGATGGCACATTTTAAATGACAGGTTTTCAATTCCTCCAAAAATCGTCAATACTTTTTTATGTCTCTTTCTCTTCCCTTTGATCAACCTTTATATTTCGCTTAAGGCTTGGCCCTGTTATCGACTTTCTTCGGTGACTGGAGCCTCCAACGTGAAAATAAGAAAGATATTGTAGGAGGAACAGCATAAGAAAGAATAGGGTTAAAAGTAGAAGAGAGAGGATCATATATTGAGTGAAGAGAGAGGGTAGGCAATAGGACAGGACCCTGAGGAACCTCACTGATGATAGGACAGTATAGGTAGCCGTTCCATCGACAACTGTAATGGTGCGGCCACCATAAATGTCAGGAAGTATTAGTGACACCAAAGCAAGGGAGTTTAACAAGAAGCGACTTACGCTACACCCTGTATGTAATGTGCGATTCTCACTGAACTGTAATTTGTATTAACCATTTTTCGACAACTGAAAGTAAAACCACTGAAAACAGGAAAATAATATTCCCCCAACATTGTTCTATTTGAAGAATTATATATAATGTCAATATTTCTTTTACTTTTTAAAGATTATTAGCACATTTCTCGTAAACTACCACACAAGCAATTTCCTTCAGCCAATTAATTTTCACAGTTCGAATCAAAATTGCCTTTAAATGTTATTAACTGAGTTGTGATTTCATGCGACGAACCACAATTTCAAGAACGTTCCCTCACAAGAAAGAAAACAATATACTGGAGATTCATCACGGCCTTAAGGCACTTACAGAGAGTATTGTATCCGCTGACACTTGATGCTCAATCCTCGCACACTGCCCATTCGAATGAAGTAACTCTTGGGAACCTCAGAGATTCGCATGACAGCCTTGAATGATGACCAGTACCATGTTTTGTCCACTGGTGCAAGCTTCAAGTTTACAATGTGCACCAATCCATTTCTTCCTCGCGACCATCCTCAATGAGCTGCTAGTGAAGAAAGTGCATGCCTGTTGCAGGAATCCGAGCGTAGTTGCAGCTACCAGACTCAGCTGAAGTCCAAATCCCCAGACAGTTGTACAACACCTTCGTCAAATCTATTCACTCAACCTCATTCAGGGACATGTTAATGAGATTTTCATTACCCACATCATGTTTTTGAACTTTCCCAGGTAACTGCTTCTAGAGAGCTCATTTGCTGGACGATATTTCGAGGCCTAGCTGATATAATTGAACCTTTCCACAACTGATACCGAATATAATTACATTCATCTAGTCAGTTCCCTGTGCATCAACTATACCATGCATCATGATACCATATTTCTTCATATAGTCATTACTGAAACTTCTCACGAATTTTTCTTTATTAATTCGTGCATACTCTGAGAAAAACGTCAGAAATAAACTATATAAACGACAGCGGTAACGGGGACAGTAGAAGGATAACGTGCAGCAGCGGGTAGTCGGTGATAGCTTAAAAAAAGTGCTGAGCGGAATTACATTTTCTTGTCAAGTTGAACTTTCTTTCTCTTTTCTTTAACAGACATCCCAATCTTGGGCCAATCAGGCCTCCTGTTGTCTGTCTTCCTCATGTAAACTGATGTAAACTACGTCAGAATCAGAGCTGTTGGCAGTAGTCTTGCTGATGAGACTGACAAAACTACCTCTGCATTTTCCTTGGCTTTCAGATTTTTCGATTAAGCATTCACGGGAAACTGTAACAATGAATAATGATAATAATAAGAAAGACATCTGCCAGCGCTGCTTCATACTACACCAGTTAAGAAAATGGTAGAAACAAAAACATGAAACAAACGGACACACACACACACCCACAGCTGCATTGGCCATGTCCTCTTGACTAAGTTACAGCAAATGAATGTTACGTATATTAGGAAGGACATTGTATATAAGATCATCAATAGGTAAAGTAATCGTTCATGCCTTCGACTTTCCTACAAAAATGGGACCTACAGACATGCAACAGTGTGACGCCCAGGAAAATGTCATCAAAGGAATCTAAAATCACGAAGCACAGCATCGCGTCTTGCCAATCATTGCTTTTAGGACGGGAATTATATATATATATATATATATATATATATATATATATATATATATATTGTGTGTGTATCTCCCGCAAAAAAAAAAAAAAAATCGGTTATTTTTGTCCTTCAAACAAAATGCATAACTCCGACAGAAAGCAGCTTTGAGTAAATACGGAATTTGATTATATTCTCCAACGGAAGATAATCTTATCCACTCCAAATATTCTTCTTAGCAAATCCTTGTTCCTCACAGTATTGCTCAGAGGTTTTTAACTGGTGGAAATATCCCCCGTCGGAGAAAATACGGGAAGATCAGGGAGGGATATTAAAAATGATTGGAGATTTGTCATTTTCTCTTTTATCTGATATAAAATTCAACCTTAAGTCAAAAGACTAGCTTCTACTCATTGCCAAATGCTGATCCAGTACACCTCTTGGCCGATCTGAATGGGACAGACGCAGAGATGCAAGGTTAGATAAGTATTAGGCATCATGATATTGTTTTAGTGGCTCGTATGAAAAAGAAAAAAAAAGTCAACTACATAGTTTCGTATTTATTAACTGTGTGATGCGTGGGGATCCGATGCCCTGTCACTACCCAAGTTGCGCCACATTCCCCTACTAACGCCGAGGTGGTCCTGAGGCTTGTTTGTGCTCGAGTCCATGACTCATCATTCACGAGTTACGAAAAAGTGGATGTCACGAGTGACAGAAAGAGATTAACAATAGAACCGTACAGCAGCTGGTCATTCAAAGAGAAACTGGCAAACTTAGAACATCCCTTGAAAACTCCCATGGTGTTAGCACAACCAGGAATGTACGAGTGGTAAACCGGGTCATATATAAACAGAACGGTTACTTTTTGACGGGCCTACTGGTGTCCATGCTCCATGGCATGATACCATGACAGGTCCGACGCTGTTCACTGGGCCGTTGTAGAAGACGGTCTATGATGTTAGCTGAGACGACACGAGCAACTGAGGCTCTATTTAAGGCCATCGCATTAAAACTATATATATATATATATATATATATATATATATATATATATATATATATA